>PGTU02016046.1:0-29108 GCA_002896215.2 Cicer echinospermum | reverse complement strand
CCAAGAAAGTAGCCACCAGTTTCTAGCTGGCTTTCTATCAACCCTTTGATCCTTGTAGAACTCAGCAGTCTAACACAAAATCAAAGTAACTCTTTGTTGTGAGACCTCTCACCCAAGAAAGTAGCCACCAGTTTCTAGCTGGATTTCTAGCTTGTTTCGTTTCAAAGTATGTTACAAGACAGATTAAAGAAGTACAAAAAGCAGTCTTCAATCTTGATCAGTGTCTTCTCACGAATCTGATATTCATGATTGTTCATGAGGACATTGTCTTTTCTCTCAAGATACTTTTTCAGCTCTTTCATTGATTGTTGATAATCTCTTTGGCTGTGATTTGAAAAAGCAATATCAGATTGTTAACAAAGTGTATTGTGATCTGTTATTGAAGTTATCTTGAGTTCTCAGAAATATGAAAGTTATGATCAAGGTTCGTTTGAAAAAGATTGAAAAAGAGTTTATATAGTTTCAGAAACAACTACTAAATGATTACCAATGATTTATTAAGTAAAACATGTGTAATCGATTTGCCAATCGATTATCGCGAGTCTTGTTTTTCTTTAATCTTGAAACTATATAAGCTAATTGATTTACCAATCGATTCTTTTAAAGCACTTTTCAGAATAAATCGATTCACAAATACGCATAATCGATTTGGCCACAAACTGGGAGTTCACTGTGATATAAAACATTTGTTTCAATCGATTCCCAATCGATTGTGTTTCAAAAAGTTCTTTCAATCGATTTGCCAATTGATTGTGTTTAAGTCAGTGACTCAGCTATTTTAGTTAGTCGATTGCCAATCGATTTGTGTGTATTGCCTGAAAGTTCTTACCTGGCGTTTAGTTCAATCGATTTCCCAATCGATTGCAACCAAACTTAACTTGATTGAATTTCACACAATAGATTGTCCAATCATTGTGTTTGTCACAGGGAAAGTTATTTTGCAAATAGTATTTAAGCAATCGATTTGCCAATCGATTACCTTAAAATTGGGTTGTCACTGTGACTTGTACAATCATTTCTCAATCGATTTATTTCAATCAGGTTTACTTTGTGAAATGTATAATCGATTGTCATCGTATTCCTGTAAAACAGGGTGCCACTGACTTGTGCAGTTTCATTTCTAATTTAGTCAGTCGATGCCCCAATCGATTATACCATCACCTTACACCCTTGTTGAAATCGATTTCCAATCGATTTACTCAGTCAAAAATCAACTTTTGTTGATTTCTTGTGTCCAAGCAATATTCCAAGTGTGTAGGATGGATTGTTGTTCCTGAAATCTTGCTCAATTCAAATATTAGATTTATCATATGAGTTATGAACATTGTATGTTTGTTAATTATGTCAAAATTAAGGATTCAAAGGACTAAATCCAACACTCTCCCCCTTTTGGCATAATTGACAATTCATACAATTTTAACTGAGCATTCAAAACAACAAGCATAAGCATAAGAGTATATTACATTATTAATTACATTATTAAGTATCAGAGCAAAGTCATCAGATTGTAAAAACAATGTAACAACAAGCATATTTTCAAGTTTATAATTTTTCTCCCCCTTTGTCAGTTAAGGCAAAAAGGCAGAAAACAATTCCTCCCCCTATGTTAAAGAACATAAGCATTGGGATTGAAATCATATAACATTGTATGTCAGATCAATGACAATCAGAGCAATATATCAGAGCAATTACTGAGCATAACAGTTGATTAAGATAACTGAATTCAGATTAAACAACATGTGCAGTGTATCAGATCAAACAAACAGATATGCAACAGAGCAGTATGACAATATTAATTTGATAACAATGAATAAACTTGCTTATATATATATATATCATTAAGAAAACATAAAAAACAGCAAAAACAGCAAAACACCAAGACATCACAAATAAAGAACTTAAACACCTAATCTCCTAAAGTGGGCTGGTCCTCACTATCATCTAGGGGAGAGGTAGAGACCGCTGTATTACCCTCAGCTGGTGTCTCCTCACCGTGAGTCGTAGACCGATCTAGGGGATCTGGTTGTGGTTCTTCAGTTGCTTGTCGACCAATATCTGCTATGTCTTCGAATGATAGCTTGAGGCCTAGGTGCGCTTGAATTGCAGCAACATCCTGAACAACTGACTTCAGGGATGTTTGGATAGATGTTAAAGTAGCTTCCATCCTTGCATTGGACTCTAGCATTTTGGCATTGTGTGCCATCTGAGCTGCCATAAATTCCATCAATTTTGCAACATATGCAGGAGTCTCAGCTGCAGATTCAGAGGCTTGTGGAGGAGTTGGCTCAACATTTGGCATTGGCCTAATCCCCAAATGCCATTTACTTTCTTCAATTTCATCTGATTCACAATTGCTTCGCCGAAGATGAGGGTTGTCTTTGCAGATTCTTCATTCACAAATGACACCTTGAAGTGTTTAAGTATCTTTGTGATCAGTTGTGGATACGGCAAAATAATTTTACTCTGCGAAGCTTCTAGCATGTGCCTTAGCACAATCCAAGTCCAACTCATCTTTAGCTCTTTGGATAATCCCCATAACAGTAGAATATCTAGCTTCTGAACAACCGCGTGATTTCCTGATCGAGGTACAAGCATCCTTGTGAGCGTATACATGAGCATCCGTTTGTTGTACTTTCATCTGACCAATTGGCAATGAGATGGTTTCAACAAAACCATCAACCATAATATCTTTCACTGCCGTGTGCCTGTCCAGCGATGCTTCCCATCCTTCGTCAGTTGCATCTGCATCAGAACTGCCTTCTAAAGATGTTCCGTGAAATGGCAATCCTGTCAATTCAGCAGAATCTTCAAAGGACATTGATAACCTTTTACCTTTAATCTGAGTCTTGAATCCCTTATCAGTAAGCTTGAAGTTTGCGTAAAATTCTCTTATCAGTTTTGGATAACTGTCCAGAGTAGATGAAAGAAAACCTTCAAGACCATGAAATCGCAAATGATCTTGGAAATGTGAAGCCTTCTGTATCAAAGTAGGCAAAATCCAGAGTTCTGCCCTCATGGATTTTCCTTTTTAGAAATTCTGCTGGAATGGTGACTTCTGCATCCTTATCCTTAGGTGCAGGAGTTTTCTTAGGTGGGGGTGATGTAACAGGCTTCTTTTTCTTCTGAGAAATCTCTTTCATAGCATCAGCCAAAAGCTTCTCTGTTGGTGGTTCCTTTCTTTTCTTAGATACCTCTTGATTAAGTGCAGGTTGCTTGCCCTTGTCCTTGCAAGGATCTTTATGCGTAGGAATTGAAATCCTTTTAGACACAGTAGGTGGAGGTGAAGGAGTTCCACTTGTTGAAGATGATGAAGGTGAAGGGGTATGGGTTTGGGTCTGTTTCACTCGAGCCATGTTTGTAGATTGAATGAGATTGAGTGAAGATAGAGTGTAGATAGAATGCAGATAACAGTCGCAGAGACAGAGCAAAGAGATGAAGTAGAGAAAATAGAGAAATCTGGAGATATTCAGTGAAGAAATCGATTTAGAACTGTTCCTATTTAAACCTTTGAACAAGTAAATCGATTGCTCAATCGACTATGTTACCGTTTCTGGAAATCCTCAATCGATTTGGTAATAATTACCGTCAACGGCTAGTGAGAAATAGTCATAACGGTAATATTTCAAATCGATGTCCAAATCGATGTCCAGAGTTACTTAAATCGATTGTCTTAACGTTGAATACTGAACTAGTCGATTTCCCAATCGACGCTCGGGCACATTTCAATACACATCTCTGAACTTTGAATCATGGGCTAAAACAATCGATTCCCAAATCGATTCTTTAAAAAAAAGAACAAACTTGAAATCGATTACCCAATCGATTTAAACAAAAAAAACTTTCTGATTAAATTCCATTGACTCTTTTCCTGTGTCATCAATACAACTTGGTTGACCAATCTTTCTTCATTTAACTTCATTTAATGTTAAAGACAAGACTCTCAGACTTGTCTCCTTTCACGTGTCTTGAGCATCCACTTTCAAATACCAATCTTGCTTGGTGGATGTCAAGCACACCTGCAAAAAATAATTAAGTTTTGGATCTAGGTACCCAATTCAAATTGGGTCCTGGGGGGTCAGTTTCAAACACAGATTTCTTTGCTATCCAAACTTGTTTCCATCCTCTATTGGCTAATTTTTTAAATGTGCAATTTGATACAAAATGTCCCTTTCTGCAACAGAAATGACATTTGCCATCAAAGGATGAATGTTTGTTTGGTTTAGTAAAGATGTCATACATACTTTTAGCAATAGCAGATTTTTGACCATGTTTGACATTTCTGGTTTGCATGTAACCAATACCATATCTATATTTATTTCTTTTAACATGTACATTTGGTGTATATCCTAAACCAGATTTTTCATGAACATGTCTTTGATTGCTAAGTATGACATTCAGTTTATCTTTACTATTAGCAAATTTCAATAAATCAAATTTTAATGATGCAACAGTATTCTCAAGTTCAATGCATCTTGCAGATTTTTCATGTGAATCCTTTTTCAGTTGTTCACATAAATTTTCAATTTCTTTATGTTCATTTTTCTTTTGTTCAAGCATTTTCTTAGTGCTCAACAACTGTTTTATGGAATTCACATAATCATCATGCAGTTCATTGAAAGCTTCTTGTAGCTCATCATATGTTGGATTAGATTGTGAACTAACCTCATTTTCTGATTCTGAATCGGTATTTGCCATGAGACACAAATTGACTTCTTCTTCATCCGAAGAGGCAGAGGATTGTTCGTTGTCACTCCATGCAATATATGCTCTTCTGGCTTTGTGAGCTGGCTCCTTGTCTTTAGTATTTGTAGTCCTATTTTTGTATTTCATCTTGTGACAGTTAGACTTGATATGACCAGTTTTACCACATTCATAGCATGTAATTGTCTTGTTGTCACTAGTCTTGGAGCTAGATGGCTTTCTGAATTTATTGTCTTTCTTCTTCATAAATTTCTTAAATTTCTTGACAAGTGACCCGATTTCAGTCTCTTCAGTTTCACTACTGGATTCATCTGAGCAGCTATCTGATTCAGTTTTCGATTGATGGGCTTGAACCTTCAAGGATAGTCCTTTCTTTTTCCTGCTTTCCATTTCTGATTCGTCCAGCCGATGTAGTTCCATTTCATGTTCCCTTAGTTTTCCAAACAATGTTGCAGTTGTCATCTTTGCTAGATCTTTGGATTCAGCTATGGCTGTAATTTTGGGCTGCCATTCTCTGGTTAGACACACCTCATAATTTTTCCAATCTGCTGTTCGTTGTCCACTTGCTTTCCCAATGCGTGAAGATTGTTCACAATGTGTGTGAATCTGGTTTGCAGATCGCTGATGGATTCGTCCTTTTTCATGCTGAATAATTCATATTCGTGCATAAGTGTATTTACGCGAGCTCTTTTCACATCTGTGGTTCCTTCATGTGTTTCTTGAAGAATGTCACACATTCTTTTGCTGACTTGCAGTTTGATACCCTAAAGAATTCTTCTGCACATAGAGCAGATGTTATAATGTTCTTAGCCTTAGCATTTTAACCTACCTTCTTTTTTGTCGTCGTCAGACCAGTCGGCTCTAGGCTTGAGAATCATTGAGTCATTTGTTCCTGCAATCTTGGGAATATATGGACCGTTTTCAACAGCGTCAAGGATGTCTATGCCACTGGCTTCCAGGAATATCAGCATCCTGTGCTTCCAGTACATATAAGTTGTTCCATTGAATGCTGGAGGTCTTGCTAACGATGCGCCTTCTCCCAGAAAATCGTTTGAGGCCATATTTCTTTTATGAGTGTTACCTCTCGAAAAGTTAGGCTCTGAGGCCAATTGTTGGTATTTATGACCTCGAAATAATCGGAATGTATTAGTTCTTTAAGAAATTAAATCAGAATTATACGCACAGCGGAATTAAATTGCGGCATACAAGATTAGCAATTGCAAGTAGATTGATAGGAGATTAACCAAGATGCATGCAAGTCAAATTATCAGTTTAAACAATATTACCTAACACAGAATATGTTTAACACGCATCTAATATTAATCACACATACAAATTATGCAAGATAGAAAATTAAAGGAGTTAAGGGTTAGAGAAGATTGCACCAAGAATTTATCCTGGTTCAGTTGTCAACTTGACAACCTACATCCAGTCCTGAAAATCCAATCGGATTTCAGATTTTCTTCTCCAATAGAAAGAATCAATTACAGATTGTCCAGTTTCATCCCCGAAACCTATCTATCTTAATGATCTCTTTCCTATTGATCACCCTCTGATCCTTGTAGACACTCAGCAGTCTAACACAGAATCACAGTGCGACTCTTTCTTGTTGAGCTCTCTTACCCAAGAAAGTAGCCACCAGTTTCTAGATGGCTTTCTATCAACCCTTTGATCCTTGTAGACACTCAGCAGTCTAACACAAAATCAAAGTACGACTCTTTGTTGTTGAGACCTCTCACCCAAGAAAGTAGCCACCAGTTTCTAGCTGGATTTCTAGCTTTCGTTTCGTTTCAAAGTATTGTTACAGACATATTAAAAGAAGTACAAAAAGCAGTCTTCAATCTTGATCAATGTGTCTTCTCACGAATCTGGATATTCAATGATTGTTCATGAGGACATTGTCTTTTCTCTCAAGAATACTTTTTCAGCTCTTTCATTGATTGTTGATAATCTCTTTGGCTGTGATCTGAAAAAGCAATATCAGATTGTTAACAAAGTGTATTGTGATCTGTTATTGAAGTTATCTTGAGTTCTCAGAAATATGAAAGTTATGATCAAGGTTCTGTTTGAAAAAGATTGAAAAACAGTTTATATAGTTTCAGAAAAACAACTACTAAATTAAAGTTATAAAACATGTGTAATCGATTTGCCAATCGATTATCGCGAGTCTTGTTTTTCTTTAATCTTGAAACTATATAAGCTAATCGATTTACCAATCGATTCTTTTAAAGCACTTTTCAGAATAAATCGATTCACAAATACGCATAATCGATTTGGCCACAAACTGGGAGTTCACTGTGATATTAAAACATTTGTTTCAATCGATTCCCCAATCGATTGTGTTTCAAAAAGCTCTTTCAATTGATTTGCCAATCGATTGTGTTTAAGTCAGTGACGCAGCTATTTTTATATTAGTCGATGTGCCAATCGATTTGTGTGTATTTGCCTGAAAAGTTCTTACCTGGCGTTTAGTTCAATCGATTTCCCAATCGATTGCAACCAAACTTAACTTGATTGAAATTTCACACAATAGATTGTCCAATCGATTGTGTTTGTCACAGGGAAAGTTATTTGCAAATAGTATTTAAGCAATCGATTTGCCAATCGATTACCCTTAAAACTGGGATGTCACTGTGACTTGTACAATCGATTTCTCAATCGATTTATTTCAATCAGGTTTACTTTGTGAAATGTATAATCGATTTGTCAATCGATTAGCCTGTAAAACAGGGTGCCACTGACTTGTGCAGTTTTCATTTCTAATTTAGTCAGTCGATTGCCCAATCGATTATACCATCACCTTACACCCTTGTTATGAAATCGATTTCCCAATCGATTTACTCAGTCAAAAATCAACTTTTGTTGATTTCTTGTGTTCCAAGCAATATGTTCCAAGTGTGTAGGATTGGATTGTTGTTCCTGAAATCTTGCTCAATTCAAATATTAGATTTATCATATGATGTATGAACATTGTATGTTTGTTAATTATGTCAAAATTAGGATTCAAAGGACTAAAGTCCAACAGTTAATAATATGTATTTTTTTTAAAGGTCAATTATGTTAATTACTCTAATCTATCAAGTATTAGTTTCAAAATATTAAGTAATTATATTGTGTTAAAAAAGAAAGTGTTAAAAAAATAACTTGGGTTGTTGTTAGTTTTATTAAAAATAAATAAATAAAAATTAAAATGTATTTCATGGGTAAAGCCCAAATAAACCTAATTAAAGAATAAAACAGAAAGAAAATAGAGAGAGAGAGAGAGAGAGAGAGAGCAAGTTACGCGGCAATGGTTCCCAAGAAGAATTGGAGAAAAAATAGAAGAAAATTGATACCGGCGGTCGATAACTGTCTCAGAAAAGTTTCTTCGTTTCCGTCGAAATTTCAGTATGTTATTTTATACATTTAGTTAGTCAATTAAACCTACTTTTCCAGATTTTTAACAACCTCAATTTCTCTCTAAAATACTCGACTTCTCTGTTTGTAGAATTTATTATTTTGCACCGTTCTTCTTCACTGTAAGTCCGATTTGAGTGAAACCAACGCCAAAACGATCGTGCGTAAAGTGGTTATATTATCCACTGATTAGTTTTCTAATTTATGGTAAGTTTACTTGACCGATTTTGAAAATTTAATTTTTAGAGTGTCTTCTCATAATCTATTTTTGACGTTTACCCATAAATTGTCGAGCTAGATCGATTGAAGGACAAAAAGTCAAAGGAAAAAGGTTGTTTGCTCATGGAATCATATTCGTGTGTGAAAGCGTCAAAATAAGGTAAGGGTGAGAGAGCGTTTGAATTTATGAGTGTAATATATTGTGAGATGAACGGGAAAACCATATTTTCCAACGATTCATCCGAGGCTCGCTACGTATGGCAATAGCCCTGTGAGGGATAAATTATTAATGTGAAAATATGGAAATTGTGAGATTAAAATATAGAATAGAAATATTTGTAGGGTGTTGATTGATTTAATTTGTTTGAATGTGTGGCATTTGATATTATTGTGATATTTGATTTAATTTCGTTAAATGTGTGGCATTTAATATTATTGTGATATTTGATTTAATTTCGTTAAATGTGTGGCATTTGATATTATTGTGATATTTGATTTAATTTCTTTAAATGTGTGGCTGTAATATTATTGTGATATTGGTTGTTGAATTTATTTTATGCATATGTTTGATTAGATGAGTTTAAATGATGTTATAATAAAAATAGATGTGTTGTGATAATTATATGTAATGATGATAATGTATGATTAACAATGGTGATGTGATAAATTTGTGATGAATATATGTGTTGATGTATGATTGATAATAGTGATTCTATAAATTGTGATGAGTTTATGTGATGATGATGATGATGATGTGTGATTCATTATAGTGATGTTATAAATTGTGATGGGAATATTGTGATTTCAATTTGTGTCTGAGACGACGGTATTAATGGAGTATCATATACCAACGAGGGGAGAAAATAAATATTGTGAATTTGTGAAGTGGAGATTATTTTGTCATCATATAGGTAGGGCCTGACAAGCCTAGTGATTCCGGGGAAGTACAACTGAATGAGCCTGATCGTGGCGGTCTGCTGTCGAGCCTTAAGGCAAAATTATTAGACCTTGGAGGTATTCGAGTGGGGAATTCCTAGGTGACTTGGAGGTAGCACTCCAAATGTCGGAAGCTACCACGCAACACATGTTTACCTCGACTGTCACGTATATGTGTCTCGGGTTGAGTTGAGAGGATCTATGAGGACAGGGCCAATTTGAATTGTCCGTCCACCAGGGTGGTGGCATAGTATCAAGCCTCCTAACCAAGTACTTCAGAGTTAGAATGGTACCACATTGTGAAGTAGAGTCTAAGCTCATGCATAGCATTGCATTTACTTGTGATTGTTTTGTGGTGATTGATGTGTTTCAAAAGTAATAATAATTACTCTTAGATGATTTGATGCATATTATAATGAGATGATTATCTTACTTGAGTGAATTTGATGTTATAATATGATACTATTTACTTAAATATTTTGATATATCGTAATGTGATTATGATACAGTCTATTATGATTGTTGCGTGTTCTTCTTACTTATATTACACTATTAACATGATTTTGAAACTCACCTCCTTCGTTGTTTGTGTTTGACTAGTTTGGCCCTGCCTTTGCGAAATCGCAGTTGTTACAGGTTAATAAGTCTTGAAGTTCAAGTTTGGGAGGAACCCCGCTCTGATAGGTGATATCGGGAATAAGGGTTGTAATTTGTATTTTACTTATTTATTTTGAAACAACTTTTGTATGAAAACCATATAAGTACTAGTAGGTTTTTAGAATTAAATCAAGTCATTATACTTAATTCAAGCTTATTGAGATTGCACTATGGAGTAAAAAAAGTTAAAGTGTTCCTTTTGATTTTTGAGAAATGTGATATCCTAAATTAAAAATTAAAGTTTTTATTTTCTTGGAAACATTTTATTTATCTGCTGCAATTTTATAGAAATATGATATAAATTATTATATATATATTATTTGGGGGTTTAGGGTGTCACACCATATGTCCCCTCCGATGTGATCTCAATGTCGATGCAATCATGCTAATGATCTCAATGTCAAGCTCATCATAACTCTTTTGATTTTCTTCTCAATGCATTGCGCAAACCTTGTATAGAGGGTAAACTTCTCGTGGTTTTCATTTTAGAAAATGCATATTTCACTCATTCTGCATCATGCACAAATTTCCTACATGGTCGGGTCATTATGTCTAAGGGGATGTTCTAATTAAAATCGAAGTCATACGCGATATCTCTAGAAACTTTAGAAAGTTATTGGTCTTTGGAAAATGGTTTCTCCTGGTAAAGGATTTTTTGAGTTCATGGTAGAATTTTATCTTTTAAATTTTAAGTCAGTTAAAATATACATTTTAAGTTGGTTATGTGTCCGAGTTAACCGCAAACGACTTAAAAAACATGTTTTTTAACTCATTTCATAAACCGACTTAACAAAGTTTCGTCCTCTTAAGTCGATTCAGCTTAACTGACTTAAACATCATAAATTCAGTTCAACAAATCATCTTTTTAAGTTAGATCCTTTGATCAACTTACTTAATAGATAGAGTTAAAATAATTATTATTTTTTTTAAATAAATTTCTCATTTTGCTCTTGATCATACATATATACAATATTTCGTATTAAATTTTAAAAGTTTTGTACTTGTAACTACAATTTTATGTAATAAATTAATAACAAAAATATACAATATCATATGTTCATACAAGAAATATAGAGCACAAAGAACATGTCTCCCCATTTCTGAATAATCACGACAAGACAAAAAAAAAAATAGATGACCATTAACAAAATCACAATGTAGAAATATTCAATATACATATATTAGTATTGTCATTTTCTTCCACAAATTCCAAAATATCCACACGTTTTCGAACTTCTTTAATTTGATCTGGATGAAATGATCTCGAGTTATCGAATATCTGAACAACAACAAAAAAACACAATCAATATCAATTGAATCTTAATTTTTTTATCATACGAACATTAAAAACTACAATCAATATCAGTTGAATCTTAATTTTTTTATCATACGAACATTAAAAACTACAATCAATAACAACCTATAATTTTTTATCAAACAAATATAGAAAAACACAATCAATAACAACTTGTAAAAAAATTATGTATTTGCATCCATGAATCAACTATGTTACAATGTTCAACATATGTAACATGACATATTAGTCACACTCATACATTTGTCATGTTTTATCAAATCATCATGCCATATTCGTTTTGTATAATTCTGCAAACCCCATAACAAATAAGATGATTTCTTATTTTAGAAAGTGTTTTTAAAAGCAAATTGTAAAAAATTATCCACACATATACACTTTACTCAAACTATCAAACTATTAGCATTCATCCAACTACAATCTATAACTACTTTTATTAAAAATAAATAACCATAAATATTAATATTAATATTAATATTAAGGTAAAATAAAACTAAAATAATTTTTATTGTCATCTACTTTTTTTATTTATTGTCATATATTGTCGTATTCATATTAACTAAGAGTAATCTAATAATAGTATACTATTGTTTTGTTGATATTGTTATTATTTTGATTATTGTTTTGCTCCATATCATATAAAATAGAACCTTTAGAATATGTAATTTAACTTACGACAAAATCTCCTATATCCATTGAAAACACTTCATCTATAGTGTCTAAATAAAAGAAAACAAAATAATTAAGAATCATTAAAATAAAATAAAATAAAATGAAGTTGACATGTCATTTTCTTTTATTCATAATATATAGCTCTCCCTTATTATCTGAAAGTGAAACAAAATACTAATCATTCTAGCAACATAAGATATCATAATCCTTGTTATAAAAACTTACTTACTCAATAAGCAAGAACTTGAGATCCAAACTTCAAATGGTGGAAATAATACGATGGTTATGGTTCTGAAGTCGATGTTAGAGTAAAGTCAGGAAGTGGAGTTGCATGGTTGTGAAGTCGATATTAGAGTAAAATCAGGAAGTGGAGTTGCAGGTGTTGACAAAGTTAGAGGATAGGGAAGGTTTAGGGTACTAATGTTAAGTGCACATGGGACATAAAATGCTAAGTGAATCAGATTTTTTAAATTTTTTAAGTTCGTGTTAAGTCGGTTATCAAAATTACCGCTATAAACATGTTTTCAATATTTAAAAAAATTGCCACCGTCTTTTTTATTAAGTCGCTTAGCCAATTAACCGAGTTAAATATAGAAAAAGAGATATATATTAATTTTTTATTTTTATTTTTACATTCTATCTTAATTTGGTTGCTAATATAACCGTATTAAACGCGTTTCATCTATTTACGAAATTGACACCGTCTTATTCTATTAACTCGTTTACATAGACAACCGACTTAAACGTATTTATGTCTCACTTGTTAAGTCTAGTGGCATATAAATGACTCAACTCACCGTATTAAAAACTAAAATTTCTACTAGATCAGTTTTATTTCTATGGTGGACCAAAGTATTGTTTCATCTATTGGGTTTTGGAATCTCAATTCGCGTATCCTTCTTCTTTCGGCTTGGTCTCATGATTTTAACCCTCATTTTTTGCATCAAAATGTCGCGCAAGGTGAGATTTCCTGATTTGGCTCGTGAATATTGGAGGTCGAAAACATTATTTGAAATTAGCAGTGCAGTGGATGTTCCAAATTATCTTGGTAAAGTCATGCGCAATCGTACATTCGATCCGTTTGCACGAGTGTTGATATTGACCTAACTTTACCTCTTCATGAAAGTCATCTTGTTGAACGTGAAGGGTTTTTTTTTCTAGTCGATGTGGAATATGAAAAATTACCTCTATTTTGTGAGGTATGCCAGATTATTGACCATGCCAAGTCTATTACAACCAAGTTGGTTTCAATAACTATGACCCTTACTTGTTTTGATGTTAACAAAATTACTTTGTGAAAATAATTTAAAGCACTAATGTTTTGTTTAAGTGTGCAGTTTCCTGATCATTTATTTTATATGACTTTACGTTGCATCCTTTAATGTTTGATCTAAGTTAAAGGAATGCCAAGAGTAAAATCTTCAAGTTCCTACCCTCCAAGATGTTTTGAATATGATCTCCAAGGTCTCTTGGTTCAGAACCCTTGTAAAATATCAGTTTTTATCTTAAATAGGGCTTCAGGATGCATATTAGCACATTGCTATGATTCTTGGCGTATAGTTCTTCTCCGGACATAAAATAGTGCCACCAAATGCATTGTAGCGCATGGTTGGGCCGAATGATCTACACTGTTAAATAAACACTTTTGTTTTCTAAAACGATTTTCCCTCTTATTTGACTTGACTTTTCACACTTTTTATAGTCCAAATTGGATTTCAGTGTCATCATTACAGTCATAGCGATGGATGTTACCTTTCATTTGCAACTAGTTTTACTCCATTTGAACGTCTACAACTCGATATATGAATAAAATATTGCACATGAGTCATGTGTTTAGACAAAATCTCAATTTAATGTTTTGAAGAAAACAAACAAAAAGTTAATTAAGAAAGTTAATTATGATTCTAAAATGTTATGTTAATTTAACTTGTGCTTTTGAGTGAACTTAATTAAGAACAGAATCAAGCGAAGCAGAAAAGACAGCAACAAGAACATTAAAATAGAGAATGATCTCCAGTTTCAGAAATGTTCATCACAGCATATTGACCATTCTTTTTATACCTCTTTAACAAAGATTCTACCTCGGAAATTTATTCAAATAGAATCAGTACATGGCAAGGAACAAGTAGGATTCATCTCAGATCAAAAAGGCTATCTGATCACTAAAATAAAAGGACTTAAAGACAGTAAAAAATAAGAACAGTTTGTAACTCTAAAAATAAAACTGTCAAGAAAGTTTGATCAACCTTGATATATGACAAGACATTGCAAAGGAAATCCAGAATAATCAAAACAAGAACTCCAGATTGATCATCAAATCTCCAGAAAGATCAAATTGATAGATCTAGATTGATAATCAATCTTCGTTTTCTGCATAACTCCAGCATCAGTTTATTCTCTTCTGCAATGGTTATAATCCTTCTCCAAACTCCTTTGGCTGCATTCAAGACTCAAGAACGAATATGTACCATCCAAGATCAATGGAGAAAGCTCAAAGACTTTTTAACTAGAAGACAAAACCGATTTAAAGATGTAACAGAAAAGTCAAAGAAGTTTTAAATCAATTCAAGGCTGGATTATTTTTATTCTGAAATATTGGTTTCAGGCAAAAATACAGAGCACTACCAACAGCTCTTTTTGACCTTCATTAAATGCTTCTAAAGCCTATAAATAGAAGGCCAATTTCAAGGAATAATAAAGAACTTCAAGTGCTATCAAACTCTCATAAATCATTCACATTCACATACTTGAAATTTTCATTTTCACAAACAGCAATCAGTTCTGGTCAATTCTATCTCACTGTGATATTGCTACTGATTTCTTTGTTAAGAATCGAATCTCAAACAAGAGTTGAGATATCTTAGATTTTGTCAAAATCAATCTTATTGTAAAAACTCAAACTATAAGAATTTCTTTATAGTTTGTTTAGATTGCATTGAATCCTATCAAAGTTAGATAGGTGTTGTTGTTGCTTTCTGGGTGGAAAGTAATAGAGATTAAAACATATCAAGGTTGATCTAAACTAGGTGTGGTAAAACCAAGAAGGTTCTTTGTTTTAAACACTTAGTGGAAAATCTCAAGGTTGTGAGGAATGGACGTAACCCGAGTTGGGTGAACCAGGATATACCGTTGTGTGGTATTTATTCCCTTATCTATTTACTTTCAGTTTGATTGATTATCAAGTTAATTACATAAAATGAATTATTGATTTTAGTTAACCAAGAACGTTCTCCGTTTTCTGTTTTCACAACCAAGATCAATCTGGAGTTATTTTCTTAAGTTTTTAACAGAAATTTTTAAAAAGGTGCATTTACAATTCAAACCCCCCTTTCTTGTAAATCGACATTGTTACTTCATCATGTTGCTTTTTCACCAAAGTTCAATATTACGCTAAACAAATCATACAAAACTACATAAAATAGTTGGTTAATCGTGAAAATGAAAACATAAACATCTTATTTTTTCGAAGGATCATTTATTCAAAATAACTTTAAAATGAACATTAAATTGAAAGAAATAAGTTATACAATTGACTCAAGATAACTCTAAAAGTAATGAGAAATGAAGGTTCATTAGTGGACGTGCTGCAAATTGCAGGGGATGCCTAGTACTCTTGAAGCGTCGAAAGACGTTTTTATTTTGAAAACTTATATTATCTATTTTAAATCGCTTCATTGTTGAACGTCATTAAAATATTCAGAATTATCGCTATGATAGTGACATCGGATTGCAATTATTATTACTTTTAATTTGCTAAAGTTACATATGTTATGTTTCGAAAGAATTTTGCTATTGTGATAAAATTTATCATTGTTTTAAAATTTATTATTTTTTCAGCGTTATTGTGATGTTCCAAGTGAGTATGTGATGCTCTTCACTAGGGATGGCAATAAAATCTGCATCTGCGGTTAACCATCCAAATTCTTCCCGATTTGGGTGGGGAAAACCTATTTGACTAGGTGCAAGTTTTCCCCAAAATTAAAATTCAGAGTGGGGACAGATTTGGGAGTATTGATATCCACTTCGCACTTGAATCCTCCTCGCTAGTAATGTCATTTTTTTTATAAACATATACATATTCAAATATATTTAATATTTTTTAAAATATTAAAAATTATAATTTCTTTATACAGAAAATATGATTTTAATATTTTTTAATTTATTATTGTATAACAATAATTATTTAATTATATTAATTATGATTCATGTGACTTTTAGATTTATTATTTTATTTATATGAATGGTTGCTGATGCGGACAAAGATGAAAAAACTAAATTTCACATGATAGAAAATGATGGCGGGTGAGGGAGGCAAATTCGCTATGCCCCACCCCATTGCCATGCCTACTCTTTACCTTGTATATTATTTTTAAAAACTAGTTTTTTTTATAAGGAATTCATTATTAAATATAAAATTCAAAAATATTATTTTAAAGTTTAGGTGTTATTGAATGGATGAAATCAAACTTGAGTAACAGATTGTTAGTATGTCAAGTATGATGAGTAAGAGTGACGTGACTTTGTAAAAAAAATCGCAAAAATTTTTCTGAAAAATTACCTGTTGAAATATTCACAAAAACTTTTGCATATATTTTTCTTAAATTGCATTTTTCTCTTCAAATATTTCCTACAAAATTTTCTTTGTTTGCTGTGGAATAAATCCATCTAAATTTTCTATGAATTTTAAAATTCTTAAGAAATAATTATCTGCGAAATTTGTTTTTTTTTTTTTGCCAAAAACAATTGTTAAAATCTGCAGGACAATTGTTAAATGATAAAGTGAATGATGAGGACTATTTAAAGGAAATGACTCATACACCAAGATTTCCGGAACCCTGATGACCTAACCCTGATGAATACATCTCGAGTACTAGGTTGATAAATACAACCTATTAGGAAAATCAGCTCATGGTATGAAAATTTGGTGCAAAATTTGCATATTAGGTGCCTTATATGCATTATGAATTGTCACAATCCAATTACCTTTTTTTCTTACCATTCACGATGTATACGTTAAGGCATAAAAATAAAAGATAATTTCCTATAATTATCTAATTACCTTAAATATATTTTTTTCCGTAACCTTTAATTTTAGCGATTTTTTATTATTTAGCGCCCGATTTAATTTGTTGCTACGGTAGAATTTATTAACTCATGTTTATTGTTATCGGGTCAATTCTTGTTTATCATTCAAACTTATTGATAAATTTTGCATGCATATTTATACATATTGAAAAAATGTTATTTAAATACACATATTTGACACAATATTTGACATTATATGTACTATTCACCGCATTTATATGGTGAACAATATTTAAAAAAATAATTGAAAAACATAATTTTTCTATTTAAAAAGAAAGAGCTTAATAAAATATTCAAATTGCTTAATGGCACAAACATATAAATTGTTGTTACAAAATATTAGAAGACTTCATTAAGGTATTGATTATTTCATGATTTTAACTTCATGTTTCTAATAGTTTGTGAATTGGTATGGTGCCTTCATTAACTTTTTATATCATATTTAATAGTTTTCGACGAGCAATCATGAATATATGAATGATAATTTCTATACTATTGTTTGACTCATTAAATTTATATTTTGGTTTTCTTTAATGGTCTTTAATTTAATTTTATTTACACTTAGCATCGTCCAAATAGATATAAAGCTGACTCAAACGTTGAAAATAGCACATTTGACTCTGGTATTAATCAACTGACACGTCATCTGAGAAGAATCAATAACGTCGGCTTATTGACGCTAAAGACAATATTATGTAAACGAAACATGTAGCGTTGGAAAGACTAACAATAAAGTCAATTAAAGAAATATACAATAAATGAAAGTCAACTCTATAAATATATTAGTTTTGTCCAACACTAAAGTAAACAAATAAAATGTATTCACACAATTTACATAATTCAATCAAATAAAATGTATCCGCTTTAAAATTTCATCTTTGTCAGAAACTTTCTTTTTGAAAAACGCATGAGTTCTTATGTTTAAACATCGTATCACTCCTAACAAAATACACAAATTAGTTACACAAAGCATTCAGACAAAAGAGTTCACAATTTTCAAGGTTACAATTCACGTTCACAAGTAAACCAATTCACCAAATTCACAGTCTTAAATCCATACTACGCTAATCATCACATTTACACGCTAAAGTTTACAATTTCAATTCTCACACTAAAATCGTTCACAATTAACAAAGTCACAAATACAATTCACACGCTACTACTAGTTCACAATTTTAAACTAAAACGGTGGCGCTAGAGAGCATAGAGAGACACGGGAAGCAGTGGCGCTGGTCGGCAGAAGGGGAAATTGCATAATGTGTTGCAAAAAAGAGAGTATGAGTGAAAAACGGAAAGGCCACAAAGAAGGGCTGAGAGGAGAAACGTCGTGTAAAGACCGGTGACGGCCAGCGAACAAGAGGGGACCAGAGAAAATCTAGGAGCAGAGAGAAGAAAACTATCATTATTATTTATAAAAAATAAAAAACTATATATATAGGGTTGTGGCCCCTGCGGCTCTAACTGCTTATTTCTCCTATGCCCAAATCACGTTTTTTTTTTCTATGATTTCATTGATTCAATATTGTTAACCTCGTTTGGTCATTTTTATGTTTTGCAAACCTTTTTTTTCTTATCTATCCACTATCATTTCCCATTAGAATGACGATCAACCAACAATTTACTTCAATTAGATAGCTATTATAGAAAACACTGAACAAAAACAAAAACTTTTCTATGTTAAATAATATTATTAAGTATATTGATGTGCAGTTTGTTCCTATCCCACTCAAAAGTCACTTGGATCTTAGTATGGATCTCATATTAAATCTTTCATCGTTAAGAGTTCATTCTTTTATCTATCAATCTTTCATACTTTTATTTCTTTAATGGCCTCTCAAGATGTGATTGCATATTTAATTATAAAGGCAAAGTATTGGATAATCAATTGAATGTATAATAAAAACTTATAATTTTTGTCGTTTCAATCCTCATTTTCCGGGTAATATTCTGTTTATTTCATTGATAATATTTTTTAACCTTGATGTACCTTTTACACCCAAACGAATTTTAAGCTAAATACGATCGACAACCAAGTTTAAAAGAGATTCCAATATAAGTAATTTGAATTCGATATAGTCAAATTTTCTGGACTACTATGAGGTCGCTTATTCCATTTTTTAATATAAAAAGGTTTTACTAAAAGTAAAAAGATGAGTCGACAAGGTTAAGCTAAGAGTTAGGAAATTATATTAAATGGACCAAGTTATTTGAAATACAAACATAGCGCATTTATAATATAACACCATAAATCCAAAAAAATAATAATATATATATATATTATATTATATATTATATATAATTTATATTAGATTTTTATAAAAAATTTGTAGTGCTATAAATGAAACTCCCTTTAAAAGAAAAAATAAATATTTCTAAATGATTAGATATATTAAATTTCTCAAGATTACGTACATGAACCAATTTAATGTTTTTTCTCAAATAACAATGTAATCTTAATAAATTTGATTTAATAAAATTTTAATTTATTCTAAAAATTTACTAGTACTAACAAAAAATTGACAAAAAGCATTTTCTACTTAAATAAATAAAGAAACTTATAAAATCTCATTCCCAATATCACATAATCATAACGGAAAATTTTTCTAAAGTACAACCAGAAAATAGATCTTCAACGAGGCATCCACTTTCACTTCAAGACACTAAATACAACTTATATATTTACGTTTTAGCAAATATGTACACATAACAACGAAAGAAGTGAACTTCGAAAGTGGTAATAGTTTAAAAGGTGAAATGAATACCTAGAGACACATCAAGTAAATATTCACTACGCCAAAAATGACATTTATAGTACGGTCTTTACAGCGCTTATTAAATACAAACGCTGTTGTAGAATTTTTTAAATATAACGGAGGATACAACAACACTTTTATTAACAAGCGTTGTTTGTAGGTCATATAGGGTCACATAGCGCTTGCACAAATGATTACAACCCTTTTACAACGCTTTTTTGTAAAAGCGTTGTAAATTGAAGCGCTCTCCATAGCTTTTTACAGCGCTTTTAACACAAGCGGCTGTAAATGTAGCGCTCCACCTTATGTTACATGGCTTTTAAAGCGCTTTGTGTGAAAGCGCTGTAAAAGCCTTGCGCTTTCACATAAATTAAAGGACCTATTAGAGCGCTTATAACACAAGCGCTGTAAAATCATTCACTTTAAATAAAAATCATTTACTTTAAATAATAAACACAAATTTAAAAAAAATTTACGAACCCTCATCTCTTCTACACTAGGGACCCTTCTCTTTCTCTCGTACTGTGCGGCCTCTACATGCTCCTCGTTTATTAAAAATTGGATATGTTGTCTCAGGTACTATATTTATTTAATTTGTTGTTATCACTAAAACTAATAAATTGTTACATAATAATCATATAATCTATTCTTTTTTGAATTTTGTTTATCGATTCTGTTTTGAAAATCAGACTGGGACCTTGGTTTCCATTTTCCAATACTTGATATTTGTACCATATATTGGTATAATGTTATCAGTAGCTTATTATTTGTATAATTGCATTTATTAGGTCATATAAATGGACCGGAAATGAATGTATGCCAATCGATTGTCAAAAGAGTATGACAATGGAGTAAAGGAGTTTTGTTGAGTTTGCAGTGAAGAATGCAAAAGATCCAAATAGAGTTGTTTGTCCTTGTTTAAAATGTTGATTTGGGAAAGCGCGTTAGAGATGATGAATTGGAAGGACATTTTGGTATGGCAGAATTGATCAAGTTATACATGTTGGATAGAATGGTGAGAAAAAAAAAGGAAACATTACTTTGAGAATGGTTCGACATATGCTTCTTCAATTGATTTCCACACAGATACATATGAGCCAGACCGAGTTGAGGAGATTGCAAAAGCAGTTGAAGAAGGATCTTCGGGATTGTCCTAAAATGTTTGCAGAGTTTGTTGAGTGATGCAGAGAAAGACCATTATAATAATGGTTGTACTAAATTCACAAGACTGTCGGTGATATTAAAGTTGTACAACTTAAAAGCGAGTAATGGATGGTCTGATAAAAGCTTCACATAATTATTAACACTCTTAAAGATATGTTGTCAGATGATAATGAACTTCCCAGTCGAACCTACGAGGGCTACACGAACTTTGTGCTCTATTGGCATGAGTTACAAAAAGATTGATGTGTGTCCTAACGATTGCATTTTATTTCGAAAACGAATATGAATTACTAAGGCGTGTCTGAATGCAATGTCTCTCGATATAAAGAAGAAAGAATCTACTCCAGCAAAAGTCGTGCGGTATTTTCCTATAATACCAAGACTTAGGCGCATGTATCACAGTGAAGAAGATTCAAGACAGTTGACATAGCGCATGCAGATGAAAGAATTTGAGATGGAAAGTTTCAACACCCTGCAGATTCTCCATAATGGGCAAATATTGATTCACGAGTATCCTGAATTTGGGATAGAGTCAAGAAAATCTACTGACTTGCACTTTCTACTGATGGAATGAAATCTACATGGTCTTCAAGCATCTCACACGCATGTGGCCTATGATTGTTTGTCTATCTATACCTACCTCCCAGGTTATTTATGAACGTAGTTTTATGATGTGTCTCTGTCTATTTTCTGGACCCAAACAACCGAGGAAATGATATCGACGTAATACTGACTCCTTAATTAATATTTAAAAAAATTTATGGGAAACAGGTGTGGAAGTTTACGATGGGTATAGAAAGAATGTTTCATTTGAGGGCTATGTTTTTCGGCACGATTAATGATTTTCCAGTATATGGTATTTTATCAAGATATAGCATTAAAGGTCAGTGTGCGATGTCCTATATGTGAAGATAGTACAAATTGGATGCAGTTGAAACATTGTAAGAAGAGTGTATTTAATTGGACATCGTAGATTTTTACCTATAGTCATCAGTATCCTGGGTAGAGAAATGCATTCAATGGAAAATCATAGAAAGATACGAGCTCCTGTAGCATCGACTAGATATCAAATACTTGAAAAGTACAAGGTTTGACCAATAAATTTGGCAAACCTTTTGCAGGAGTGCTGGTCAAAACTGGGTGGAAGAAAAGTCAGTTTTCTTTGAATTTCCATATTGGATGTCATTGTATATAAGACATTTCCTCGATGTGAAGTATATTGAAAAAAAATGTATTTAATAGTGTTATTGGTACATTACTCAATGTTTTCAAGAAAGTCTAAAGATGGCATCAATGCAAATTTGGACTTGGTCGATATTGGAAGAAGAAATGAATTGGGTCCTGTAAAGAAAGGAAATCGCACATATTACCTTCAGCCGCTCATCCTCTATCTAGAAAGGAAAAAAATTGTTTTATGTAAATTTCTACACGAAGTTAAGTTTCAGAAGGATACTCTTCAAACATTAAAAATTTGGTTTGTATGAAAGACCTCAGTTAAAAGGTTTGAAGACCCATGATTGTCATATTCTAATGGAGCATTTGCTGCCAATAGGTATCGTTTCCATTTTACCTGAAAAAGTTCGACGAGCCTGATAGCATTCAGCAAGTGTACTGAATCGTTGCAAGTAATAATAAAACGGTAGTTACCGGTGTCGACTCAAAGGATTTCATTTTACTATTGAATTATATTTGATTACTAAAATTGACAAAAAGGTCCCCAAGTTGATTGAAATAATGTTTGAAATTAACACATATAAAAATTGATCCTTTATAAATTGAGAAAAAATGTCGAGGGATGAGTTTCATTTCGAATCCAACCTTGGTGTCTAATTTGTCCTAGTTATTGAATTCCTTTATTGAATTATTACTGAATTCTCTTAATTATTCTTGCCCTAATGTCTTAGTGACAGAACCTTTTAATTCCAAAGTAACCCCTAATTCCTTAGTGGATTTAAGATTAGAATTAAGCATTACAGTAATAGAAATTCTCTTGTAAATTATTGCTTGCAACTAATTTAATTGGTTTCATGACTGCATCTATCCCTAGACTAACAAATTCATGAATTTCTCATCTCAAGCATTCAGTAAAGTCCACTTCGTTCAAAATACAATCGTAGAAACATTTTAATGTTGATCAAGCAATAAAAAGCATTAGCACAGAGATGAGAAACAATTCAAATAACTCATTCTTATAACTGTAGAAATCAACATTTAGAAAAATAGGTTTAATCTGGTTACACTATCCCTACAAAATAGGCGTTTAAGTTACTCATCACAGAGCTAGCAAAAGTAGGGATTAAAGAAGAATACAAGAATGGTTCCATGGATGATTCTTGATAAAACTGCTTCAATGGCGTTAGAAACGGCCGTCTTTTGAGTTTCTAATGCTAGGGCACAAGCTCTCCAGTTCTAGAGTCAAAAGATGCATAAACAGGTAAAAAAATTGCGCTTTTATGATTGCTGATGCGCGTCACGTGCCCAGGCTCGTAGGCGCGCGCTCCAGCGCGCGCGTTGAACAGAACTGAAACACGAGAAATACGCTCCAGGCGCGCGTTGACGAACTGTAACAGAAAAATGCGCTCCCAGGCGCACAACATCTGATGTTTGATGTATGTTGCATGTTTCTCATCTTTTGCGTCTGAATTTGTCCCGGTGTCTTCATGAAAGTTGTAGATATGATCTTAGCTTTCATTAGCACTTGGAGTACACTAATTGGACGTCTAGAACTCAAATATGGCTGAAATGCGCCACATATATCATGTTATTTTTCACCAAAATTCAGCACTGCACTTAAACAAAACGCAATGTAAATTACGAAAATTCCTACTTAATCACTGAAATACAAGCGTAACATATTAATGAATTCAAAGAACAAAAATACCAGAATGTTATCAATAAATCCTTATTTAACTAATGATTGAAGATAAATAAGACTAAATAGTGGAAAAATATCATATGATGAAGAGTTATCAGAGATAACTAGGATTATGTTTCTTCTTCAGGGAAAATTGTAGTAAAGTGATCGATCCTCAGAAATTCGATATTTGTAGAGGGGACATTGTTGTACTTTGTGTGGCTTGAATGTATTTTCCCAACTCTCGTTGTTTTATATTATGGTTCACCTTTTGTTCATCTGTGGTTAATGGACACACAAGGTTTTGTGGCCAGTTATATGGCATGGATGTATCCGATTATAAGATTTGCAATATTAAAGGGTACGTAAAAGTAGAAGTCGACCGATGCTGTACTCATACTCTTGTCGAGAGTGCTATTTTTGTATGTATTTGTCATTGTTCGAATCCAAAGGGTTCCCATGTCTCGTATTCGGGAAAGAATATCAGAGAGAATGGATAATTGGATAGGAGCTGACTATATCAAGGGACAAGGGAGCAAGGCACATTGTATGTTTGACAATGATGATGGTTTCAACGAATGTACAATCAACATGGATAAGGTTTTCTGTTTACGATGGAATCATTGTACTCGAGCGCCACATCGAGTTTTATAAACATGGTTACAATAAATCACTAGTCAAAATTTGATATAGACCCCGGATCAATTTCACAGAGATTGAGGCGGCTAGAAAATGGTCCGAGCTTACATGTCTTTTCTTACACTGGTTATGTTATTAACGGCTACACATTTTATACCAAAGAACAAGATGATCAGACCACTATGCAAAATAGCGAAGTCACTCTCGTAGCTGAAGCGATGCATGTCTCAAGTGCAAAAGACAAAAACCCAATATATGCAAATCTATCATATTTTGGGGTTATCGAGCGCATATGGGAGTTAGACTACACAATGTTTCGTGTTCCCATATTTGGTTGCAAGTGGGTCGATAATAATAATGGCGTTCGGATTGATGAGTCAGTGTTCTTGCTTGTCGATTTTAATAGGTGGGATACAAAGACGAGCCTTTTATTTTAGCGTCGCAAGCTCAACATGTGTTTTATGTCACTGATCTTGCTGATGATAAATGGTTTATTGTCCTATTGACCAATAAAATAAGTGATGATAACAATAATGATGAAGATGTTGGTAATGATCTTTTATTTGCAACATCACAACCACATGAAATTGATTCAACTGATGATGGTTTATATCTTAGAGATGATCATGATGAGGGAATTTAGATTAATTCATCGTTTTGTATCACTAATGGACAAACAAATATGAATCCCACCAGGAAAAGAAGAAGGACATCTTAATGTGTTTAATTGTTTTATATAAGCCATGTAATCTGAACTGAGTTCATGTAATTTAATTGTTTGATCTGTCAGAATTGAACATTTTAGTATTTAGCTTGAACTGTATTTGATTTTCTGTTTATACTTATTTTCTGCTTATATTTAGTTTGATCTTAGTGTACATTTTATACTAAGTTCATGTAATTTAAGTGTTTGACCTGCAAAAACTGATTTTCTACTTATATTGAACTTGAAAAAGCTTTGTTTGAGTACTGAGAATTTTTCTTGAACTTTAACTGATCATCCCAATATGATCTGATCATTGCTAGATAAGATCACATATACTTATATATATATATATATTATATATGGATTGAGGATATAATCGGCTGAGTTATATCTGATAACGAAGTTGCCGTGGGAGGGGGAAAGAATTACCGTAACTCCTCCGAAGCTATTGTTTCAATTGACGCACCAATATCCATAGCTAATAAGGAATATCAGAGAAAGCTCAAATTCCTTACAGAGATAATTATCCTCTTGGTGAAGACAAAATAAAGAGGATTGCAACATCGTGACAGCTCCCATGAAAAAAAATTCAGATCCCTTTCGCGGTTGCAACATTCTATCAAAGTACTTCCTGAGGTAATTAAGCGAGTACAAGCATTAGAAATTCATTCAACTAATGTAGCCAACAACATATGATAACCATGATTTAACTGTCACTCCTTGAGAAAAGTAACTTAACCTCCAAAACGAACGATGCAAGGTCAGAGAGCCACATTGTACAATACTTATTTCAGATATCGATTTCACAACTCAGTGATCCATGCTCGCCATGATCCAAGTGCACAACTATTTCTTTAGAACCAAATGCACTGTTGTCTATACCGAACAACAATGCAGATATGAATTATTTGAGCGAAGCAATTGGTAGTTACGTGGCATGGCCTACACATCTTGTTTCCCTTGATAAGGTATGTTTAATTAATTGAAATGTATGTTTAATTGATATGTATATTTAATTGCACGATATATGATTATGATTGATTATATTTAATTGCTGATTTTTTTTCCGATGTTAACTTTAATTTCACATTTATTTAGATTCATACAAAGTCTAAAGGGAATGATAAGAAGATTCCCAGAAATGAGTTAGTCACATCGCCAGAAAAGGTTTGTCACATTTATTCTGTAAGGTATGTCATTTTTTCAGAATCAACTAACCTCGTTTTTTCAAATTCAATCCAATAAACCACCCGCACAACAAATCAGATGCCAGAACAAACTAGATGTCGTACCACAACTGGATGTTCGTGGTAAAAATAAAGCCGGCAAACTTCAAAAATTGGAAAGTAATAAAGCTATCAAACTTCAAAAGCTAGAGTGTAATAAAGCTGCTCAAAAACTGGATCGGGGAAAATCAGTTGCTGCTCCTGCTCCTAAAATAAGTCAATCATGTCTTGCTCAATATGGGTCGTGTCTTGACATAAAGGTAAAAACGAATTGGAGCAGCAACAAGATTCACGCATCATAAGCATGGATAAAACTATTTCGGAGCATGAGCATGAAGAACAGCTTGAAAAGGCACATATACGAAACTCTCAACCATAAAGAGCTGAGTGCTACTATCATCAGCTTATACTAGGTTAAAAAAGTTACTTTTAATTGTATTTATTGTAATTAATTTAATTTATTGGTATTAATCTAATTTGAATGAAATTTTCATGAAGGTTTTTGTATGAAAAGTTGGTGGCACGCAACAGATTGTCAAAGAGAAGGATAAGTGTCCTTGCACCCATATAATCAGGGTACGTAATTATTATTCTTTATTTATATCTTATTTAATTTAAATATCTTAATTTATTATTGTGTAAACAAAATTGCTCAACCAAATTTTTGTTTTGTATGGCACATTGGGTGCCTATTTGCAATCAATGCGACTCTGAAGTTATATACTATTTAGATCCCTTGCACGACAATTAACAACAATCACTCCGATATAAAGACTATGTTCGACACGTAAGTAATATTCATTTCTTTCTTCAATATAATATAATATATATTATAATATAAAAATAATGTGTTTGTTAATTGCTACTATAATCACATTTATTTATTCGATAGTGCTTTACAAGTTTTTCGAGCTCAAAGAGGTGCTACAGTGTCGAAGCAAAAGTCAATTAACATCACATGGATTCCAATAAAGATTTGAAATATATGTCTTTAAAATTTCATTTACAATCAATGCATAAATATTTATTGACTTATATGTTTTATTTTATAGTACCCTCGTCAAACTAACAACATCGACTGTGGATACTATATATTGCAATTCATGAAGGAGATTGTTGATATGAATAAAACTATAATCCCAGAAGCGGTATGGTATTTTCATTATTTGATTTTCATATATAAACTATGTATATATTTGATTCTAACTTATTTATGTTCAATTTTTATATCGCGCAGTACTTTGAAAATTCCAGTCCAACATACTTTGAAAGAGATCTAATTGAAATAAAGGAAGACTGGTGTCAGTATGTGTTGAAATGAAAATTATTTGATTTGCTAGGAAATGGCATGCTGCAAGGGATAGTTATATGAATATATGGTAGTTTTGTTCTGTGTAGTTCTGATAGTTATATGTATATGAATATGACACATTTGAAAAGTTGTGAATATGTAGTTATATGAATATGTATATAGTTTTGTATTGTTGTCAATATGTGAATATGTATATGAATATGTTGTGAACTGATTGTGTAAATATGTAAAGTTATAAAGTTAAATTATAAAGTTATATAGTTTTGTTTTGTTGTGTACTGATTGTGAAATGATTGTGTGAACTGATTATGGATGAAAATGATTTTGGAAAAAAAATTAAAAGACTGCGCTTTCTAAAAAAATGTCATAAAAAACCAAAAAGCGCTTTTTAAAAATTCCATTTACAGCATTTTTAAATAAAACTAAAATAAGAATGCAACTTTTACAGCGCTTTTTCAAAAAAGCATTGTAATAGATGCATAATAATGCATCTATTGAATGCACCTTTTATAGCGTTTATTCAAAAAAGCGTTGTAATAGGTGCATAATAATGCATCTATTGTTTGCACTTTTTACAGCACTTTCTCAAAAAAACGTTGTAATAGGTGCATAATAATGCTATATTGAATGCACCATTTACAACGCATTTTCCAAAAAGTGTTGTAATAGGTGCATAATAATACATCTATTGTTTGCACCTTTTACAGCGCTTTTTCAAAAAAGCGTTGTAATAGGTGCATAATAATGCTATATTGAATGCACCATTTACAGCGGTTTTTCCAAAAAGCGTTGTAAAACGAGTATAACAAGCGCGTAATATATCTACCTATTTTATAGCGCTTTTTTATTTTAAAAAGCGCTGTTGTATCTTTTTACAGCACTAGATACTACATAGCTTATTTTTCTGAAAAAGCGTTGTAAATGGCTTAAAAAAAGCGCTGTAAAAAATGTTTTTTCGCGTAGTGATTGTATCAATTATACTACAATATATTTTCGTCATGATATAATAACATATTAATTCACAGCATCAAAATGAGACAATCACAAATCAACAAGATGTTATGCATGATCTTATACTTTGAACTTCTTCATGTTCTTTGGTATCATTCTAACTCTGAAGTACTTGATTAGAACATTT
This sequence comes from Cicer echinospermum, assembly GCA_002896215.2. Lineage (NCBI taxonomy): Eukaryota > Viridiplantae > Streptophyta > Magnoliopsida > Fabales > Fabaceae > Cicer > Cicer echinospermum. The sequence goes on along the minus strand of PGTU02016046.1, from coordinate 335 downwards.
GATATTATGTCACCATGCAAGTGGGGAGACAATTCAAATTGGTCAATCCACATAGATCTCATCAACTCAACCTGAGACACATATATGTAATTGTCAAGGTAAATGTGTGTTGCATGGTAGCTCCTAACATTTGGCACTACCTCAAAGTCACATAGGAATTCTCAATCAGAATATCCCCAAGGTCTAACAATTTTGTTGTAAGGCTCAACAACAAATCTCTATGATTAGGTTCATTTTGTTGTACTTTCCTAACATCCACAGACTTGTCAGATCATATCTATATGATGAAAAAATAATATTCACATCAAATACTCCTAACATTCAGTTTCTCCTCT
>PGTU02016044.1:0-16477 GCA_002896215.2 Cicer echinospermum | reverse complement strand
GGTCTCTAAAAGTTTCCCACAACTCTTGTTGTCTAGCCATAATTATCGAAGACACCGATACACTTCTTCTGCTCAACGCATCAGCCACTACATTGGCCTTCCCAGGGTGGTACTGCAGTGTGAAATCAAAATCCTTAAGAGTCTCCATCCACCGTCTCTGGCGCATGTTCAACTCCTTCTGATCAAACAAATATTTCAAGCTTTTATGGTCGCTGAACACGGTGAACGTGCACCCATATAAATAATGCCTCCAGATCTTTAATGCAAAAACAACCGCGGCAAGCTCCAAATCATGAGTAGGATAGTTCCTCTCATGAATCTTCAATTGTCTCGAGGCATAAGCCACAGCTTTCTTGTGTTGCATCAGAACACATCCTAACCCTTGGTGAGATGCATCACAATAAACTTCATAGGGTTCTTCTGATTGCGGTAATACCAATACAGGTGAGGTCGTCAATTTTCTCTTTAGTAACTGGAAGTTTTCTTCACACTTCTCCGTCCAAGCGAACGATTGATCTTTTCTGGTAAGTTGTGTCAGTGGAGCCACAATCTTAGCAAAACCTTCGATAAACCTCCTGTAGTACCCTGCCAGTCCTACAAAACTCCGTATGTCAGTGACAGTCTGAGGCTGTTTCCAAGCAAGAACCGCCTCAATCTTAGCCGGATCTACAACGATTCCTTCCTTGGTTATCACATGTCCCAAGAAATTCACTTTCTCTAGCCAAAATTCACACTTCGACAGATTGGCATACAATCGCTTCTCGCGTAAAATCTCAAGAACTTGTCGCAAATGTTCTCCATGCTCTTCTTCAGTCCTTGAATAAATCAATATATCATCAATGAATACCACCACGAATTTATCAAGGAACGAATTAAAGATCCTGTTCATGTAGTCCATGAAAATTGCCGGTGCATTGGTAACTCCAAACGGCATAACCAGGTATTCATAATGTCCGTAGCGGGTTCTGAAAGCTGTTTTCTGAATGTCTCCTTCCCTCACTCGGATTTGATGGTAACCCGACTTCAAGTCAATCTTCGAAAATATCGCGGCCCCTCTCAATTGATCCATCAAATCATCGATTCGTGGCAAAGGATAACGATTCTTGATAGTTGCCTTGTTAAGCTGTCTATAATCCACACATAGGCGCGAGCTTCCGTCCTTCTTCTTAACTAGCAAAACTGGAGCACCCCATGGTGATACACTTGGTCTGATGAATTTCTTCTCCAACAAGTCTTCAATTTGGCCTTTGAGCTCATTTAATTCCAATGGCGACATTCGATAAGGTGCCATCGAAATAGGTCCCGTTCCTGGGTGTAAATCAATGAAGAATTCCACTTCTCTTACCGGTGGCAATCCTGGAATTTCCGTCGGAAATACATCCCGATACTCGTTGACAAGTACCACATCTTCGATTTCCACATTTATCTTTGCCTCTACATTTGCCAGAGACAAAAACTCATGAGTCCCTTCAATTAGCGACACTCGGAGTTTGTTAGCAGCTAAATACTTAACAACCCCTGGTTCGGGGAAAAGAACCAATTTACGAGCACAGTCCAAGATCACGTAATGATAAGACATCCAATCCATACCGAGGATGACCTCGAGTGATTGTAGCGGTAAACAAATTAAATTAACCAAGAAATCCCTATTCTGAATAGTCATTCGACAATGTAAACATGCTGAATTTACGGTTAAGGTCTTAGCAGGTGTGGAAACAACCAAATCAAAAGGTAAAGCAGATACAGATAACTTCAAGCGATTCACACAGTCCAAAGCAATGAAGGAATGGGTTGCCCCCGAATCAAAGAGTGCAGTTAGAGTGTTACCTGCAATCTCACAATCACGCTGAATCAGATTACCAGATGGATTTCCCTCTTCAGCATTCACACAATAAATGCGTCCTCTAGCAGTAGGACGGGTAGCCCTAGCTACATTCACCACTGGTTCCACCTTTGGAGCCGTGCACTCCCTTGCCATGTGCCCCGACTTCTGACAATTGTGACAGATGGGGATGTTAGTGGTACAAGCACCAGCATAGTGTCCTTCTCCCCCACATCGGAAACATCGAAGCACTTGCCCCATTTGCCTTCCGAAATTCTGGTTCCCTGGGCGACTCTGTCCACCGTTGTTATTCTGGGGGCGATTATAAGGTTTAGCCACTTGTTTTCCCCTATTCTGATAATTCGCCCGACTAGGGCCTCCCGAATTAAAATTCCCTACTCGGCTAGTCCTCTTGTTCTTCATATCTTCCACTTCTCTACATTTCTCCACCAGCGCTTGGAAACGTTGAATTCCCAAGGGTAATACGGAATCTTGAATCTCATACTTCAATCCGTCTTGGAAACGATGACACATGAATGGTTCATCAATTTCTTCCCGGAAGAACCTGAAGTGCCTCGATAGTGATTCAAATTTGGCAGCATACTCGCCCACAGTCATGCTCCCCTGGTGAAGTTTCAGGAAGTCGTCACCCAATTTCGTCCTGGTACTCATCGGGAAGTATTTGTCTAAAAACTTTCTTTTAAATGATTCCCAGTTCACCTCCTCGTGGGCTGCTCCCATCAATAACCTTGCACTCCTCCACCAGTACTCAGCATCCCCCAACAGCATATAAGTGGCATAGCTGACCTTCACTCCCGCCTGACACTTTATCATATCAAAGATTTTCTCCACCTCTTGGATCCATTGATCCGCCTTCTCCGAACCCTCATCTCCCTTGAACTTAGGAGGATTGTAACGACGGAAGTCTTCCAACCCTCTTGACTCTGCAGCACGGATCTCTCTTCCCCTCTTTTCAAGATCCCGTTGAGTCTTGGCAGCGGTCTGTGCAGCGACAGAAGCAGCCATGTTGTTCATAGCCTCCGCCATTTGATCATTCCTATTAGCGTTGTCTCTCGGAGCGTCATTCCTTCTTGGCGGCATGGTTTCCTATAAAACCATCATCAAGTAGAGTCTTAACACTACTTCAAATAAATCCAAACTAACGTCCGACTAACAACACATAATTATATTGGACTTGACAAGTACTTCAGAGTAGAATGGTACCAAATGATGAAGTAGAGTATAGGACATGCATGATCATGGTGATATCTTATTGTGAATGAACTTAATATCGTTGATATTATACGACTTGACTATTTTTTGAGATCTGATAACCAATTGTTTGTGTGTTCCACAGCTCGTGTATTTTATGTTGTTACAAAGATACTCACCCCTCTATGCGTCTGATACCAGACGAGTTGTAAGTTGCATGTAACACCCCGTTTTTCAAAGCGAGGGTATATTTTTTTTTTTTTTAAAAGTAATTAAAAACGAACAAAGAATTAAATCAGGAAATGCCTTTGGATAAATAATTGAGTCATTATAATTTACAAGCAGCGGAAAAGTTTCTCCAATTACAAATCCAAAACATTTACACAACATCAAATGGTACATGGAACCCATCCAAAGATGATGTCAAACTGATAATATTAGTAAAAGTACAGTTTTCCAAAACTAAAAAATACTCTCAACCAAAAAGAAGGACCCCTAGTCCCTATACACCATCCTAATCTGATCATCCTGCCAAAAAGCTATACACCCTGAGTAATCTCCACGCGTCCCGTGAGATCCTCCTAACGTAACTGCAGTCAAGCGTTCCCATCTCCATTCCCGTCCGTAGGGTACGAACCGGTAGGATCGTCCTGACTCTCATCTGAGGGCAAAGCCCAGATTTCCACAATAATTGTAAAGGGTCACCAACCGAAATTAACAGATAACACATAACATTTAAGTTTTAAATGCACAAAATAACCTTTCAACTAAGCATGCACCTTAAAAGGATTTTCCATATGCTAAAAGTTCATATAATGCTAGCCAATTAACAATGAACTCAAAATGAAGTTCTCAAACCATCAAGTAATACATAACTGACCAAAGCATTGATAGATCAATTGAGCAATCGATTATCTACTTATCAACTCAAAATAAGTACTTTTGCTGAGGAAATCGATTGCCAAATCGATTTGGTCAGTTCTGCTGAGTTTCTGCATGACCAAATCGATTTCTAAGTCGATTTTGTCAGTTCTGATGAGTCCCTGGGTTGCCAAATCGATTTCCAAATCGATTTCGGCAGTTTTGCGGAGTTCCTGCCTCTCTGCCAATCGATTTCCAAATCGATTTCTTAAAAGATTTTGAAAGATATATTTATACAATCGATTGGCAAATCGATTGGGTCAAAATGGTGAACTTCCTGCAACTCATCCAATCGATTGGGAAATCGATTTCCCTGATCGTTTTTCCAAAAATTCATGCATTTACTCAAGTCATTCCTAATCAAGTTCACAACCTAACACTTAGCAATTCCTACACGATTACCACGGCAATTGAGATCTCGATAACCATCATACTTACACACAACAATCAACACATAACACTTAGCATTTTCAACGCAATTACCACAACGACTCAAATTCAAATCACTTAATCATAAAACTCAAATCAACCACGACTCGTGTGCCAAGCACCCTAATGCAATGCGTATATGCCAAAATGCATGGACTCGGAATTCCAAACCAAAACCCTCCTCGAAGGGCCGTAAATCATAATTGTACCGCCTATCGCAGGCCAAAGTACCAATTACCGAGGTGCCACCTATCACGGGTCAGCACGATTTACTAAAATGCGTAAATCATAAACGTACCACCTATCACGGGTCAGTACAGTTTACCGAGGTGTCACCTATCACGGGTCAACACGATTTACTAAAAGAAAAAGCGGGAATCGTAAACGTACCGCCTATCACAGACCAGTACTGTTTACCTAGGTGCCACCTATCACGGGTCAGCACAATTCACCAAAAATGTAAATCGTAAATGTACCACCTATCACGGGTCAGTACAGTTTACCATGGTGTCACCTATCACGGGTCAACACGATTTACTAAAATGTAACTCGTAAATCCTATCACGCAAACGTACAACCTATCACGGGTCCGTACAGTTTACCAAGGTGTCACCTATCACGGGTCGACACAATTTACCAAATGAAATGCATGAGCATACACAGACTCCATTCACAGCCATCGTTAAGCAAATGCAGATATTAAAAGATTCCCCATTTTTAATACCCATTTACTTAAACGACTTTCAAACAACATTAAATTAAATAAGTCATTAAGAGATTCCCCGTTCTTAATACCGATTTAACTTAATGATTTTCAAAACAAAACGTTAAGCAAACAGTCATATTAAGAGATTCCCCATTCTTAATATACTTTTGACTTAAACGATTTTCTCGCAAAACATTCAGTAAACAAGTCATTAAGAGATTCCCCATTCTTAATACTCATTTACCGAACGATTTTCAAAAACGATAGTTAAGTAACCGAGACATTAAGAGATTCCCCATTCTCAATGCCCAGTTAACTTAAGCATTTCCTCAATTACACATTAAGCAAACCGAGGTATTAAAAGATTCCCCATTTTTAATACTCGTTTAACTCTAATGGTTTTCAAATTCCACAGAAACAAATTCAAACATACTTTCACATTCAAACCATGATTCACAACAACCACACCAATTAATACAACGAACACAAATCACGCAACATAACACCCAGATACATCCAATTTCATTTACCACGAAACATTCATCACTATAAACAAAACCTAACTCTAAGGTTTTTTACCCATAACACACTAGTTTCGTCTTTCCCCAAATCGATACATTTAACCCTAACAAATTCCTTCCCACACAACTACAGATAAGTCCCTAATGCAAGCTAGAAGTTTGGAAGGAGCCCTTACCTCAACGTTAGCTTTAACGGACGTTTCCGGTACCGTGAGTAATTCGGTAAAATCTCCGCTCGCAACGCCGCTTCCAAATTAGTTCACTAGTACCGTAGCGTGGTGGTGAGCAACTTTCCCTTCTATCTCTTCGAGAAATGAGGTTCGGATCTAGGAGAAACGGAGGGGTTTGTGTTGGATCTCAAAACCGTTTTTCTTCGTTTTCGAATCAAAGAGGAAGAGTGGAGTTGCGAAAACCTTGATCTAACTCTCACCCAACCTTGGGTCACTAGCTTTGAAGAAAAGGAAGCAACGAAAACGAGAAATGGAGAAGGATGGAAATTTTGGTTTTTTCTTGCGTGAGTCTCAAGGAAGGAGATGGAAAATTTGAGATTTTCCTTCCTTTCTATTTCTTTCCTTTGTTTTTCCTTTCTTCCTTTTCCTTCCTTCTTTATATACTATTTCTTTTCCTTTTCCTTCCTTCTAGTTTTCCTTCTTTTTCCCTCCAAACAAACATATATATATATAATAAATATAACTTAACAAATATCTCAAAATCTAGAGATATTTATTAAATTACCGTTCACGAAACGCCTTAAATTTACGTAAAAGATTTTTCCGCAGTTAAATTCAATTTATTAATCGACGAGAAATTCTAATTGGCATCGAAATATCTTTTTGATTATAAAACTCCAAATATTATAACTTTGGCTTAAAACCTCCGAGCCAAAATCCAAAATATACCAAAAATACATAAAGGGTACTTTAAAAATTATGGGTCTTACATCAGGTTTTTTGGATAAGACTTGACTTGTAGGGTTAACGTATTTGTTTGCCTCAAAAGGTTTGTAGGTGTATGGTTGTTTTTTAGAAGACTTACTTGTAGGATCGGGTATTGCGTAATTCAAGGATTTAAATTAGTGTTAAATCCTTCTAAGTGATGACTAGATGTAGCTACAAAGTTGATGTGAACAAGGATAAATCTACTAATATCACTTTACTTCTACACTATTTACTTTACTATTGCCTCTGATTACTAAGACATGATTCTACATCCTTTGTTTTAGTTTAAAATTACAAACCCGAACCAGTTCTTAAATAAATAATAAAAAAGAATCCAACTTAGAAAAAGCACAATTCAACCCTCATTTAGTGTTTGCACTTTCAATTGGCATCAAGACCCTAGTCTCAAGGTTGAGCACTTTAAAATGTTTGAGGAAAGATCCAACGACTCAACATGTTTGGATTCAGTGTAGAAGCCTTTGTTGGAAACATCAACATACCACCTCTATTTGATGGAGAAAGATTGAGTACTAAAAAGACAAACTAATAAGCAGATTTATCTCACAAGATCCGGAACTTTGGGACTTAGTGGAAGATGGCTACACTGCTCCAACAAATACTGATGGCCATTGAAATTCAAAGGAAAGCGATGGATGTTGAACAGAAGAAGATGTACGAGATGCATCACAAGTCCAGAACCTTCATGATAAACGAAATGACCTTTAAGGAGTTTGAAAAATGCATCGAAAAAGATACAACCAAGAAGCATATGTGACAATCAAGAAGCAAAGGCCCACCTTCTAGTATGAAAATATGAACTATTTTCAAATGGAAAAGATGAAGACATCGAAACAAAGTTTTCCAAACTCCAAAACTATGGCCTTAGGATTAAAGGTTATTTGAAAAGAGTTATACTACTGTTGATCATGTGAAGAAAATTCTTATGAGTTTCCCAAGAAAGTGGAAACCTAAGATTACAACCATTCAAGAAGCTAAGGATCTGAATACTTATAAATTGCAATAACCGATTAGCTCATTGAGATCACATGAAATTGAGCTTGTAGATGATGAGCCCCAACCAGAAGCAAGAGACTTTGGCTTTGAAGTTCAAGTAGAAGAAGGCTCTAAAGGTAACAACAGAATTAGAGGATAATGATTCAGATGATAAGAATGTGGAATCAAAGGATAAGGAATTGGCTTTCATATCCAAAAATATTTAGAGGATGTGGCGAAACAAAAACAAAAAAGTCATTCCTCAAAGAAATTCTAGCAGTCCACTAGAGGAAATGATGACAAGTCTAACTAGAAAAGCAACATCTGTTATGGATGCAATGTGTAAGACCCTTGATTTTAAATCCTAAATTATACAATTTTTAGGGTATTTGGTATTGAAGTTCTTAGGCTTTTAGTCCAGATTTTGGTATTTACTGGGGTTAAATGCCAAAAATATATTTAATGGAAATTGGATTAAAATTATTTGTCGAAGAATAATTTATTTACGTTATGAAGAATTGGACACCAGAGAGTTTTGTTAAAAATATCACTTGTCACTGAAAAATTTTATCTGTCAATTGAGTTACGACGAGAGTAGTATTTTTATCAAAATGGTTTGAGAAGTGATGATTTTCATAAATATCGTAGATATTTAGGTATTTATTGGGTTTAGGTTTAATTATTATATATATTATATATATTATATTATTATTATATTATTATTAGTAATATATATATATATATAATATATATAATATATATATATATATATATGTATTAGAAAGGAATGAAAGGAAACAGAGAAAACAAAAGCGTTTCCCTCCCTGCCTCGCGAGTTCGCCTTTTCTTCCTCCTTGCTTCTCTTTGCTTTTTTCTTCCTTTGCTTCAAGAATAGAAACCAAGGCTTAGTGGGTAAGAAAACAAGGATTTCCCAGCTTCATACTTCCTCGTTGATTCGAAAACGAAGAAAAACGGTGTTAGGGATTTCAAAACCGTCAAACACAAACCTCTCCGTTTCATCTAGATCTAAGCTTCATTTCGTGAAGATATAGAAGGGAAAGTTGCTCACTACCACGCTACGGTGCTAGGGGACCAACTATGGAAACAACGCTGCGAGCGGAGATTTTACCGGTTTTACTCGCGGTACCGTGTTCGCACGTTAAAGCTAACGTTAAGGTAAGGGCTCCTTCCAAACTTCTAGTTTGCATTTAGGGACTTATCTGTGGTTGTGTGGAAAGGTTTTTGGATAGGGTTAGAGTGTTGATTTGGGGGAAAATGAATCTAAGGCTTTATGGGTAAAATCTTAGAGTTAGGTTTTGGTTATATTGATGAATGTTTCGTGGAAAATGAATTTAAACTCATTATGTATGATTTTGAGTAAATGAAACTTGTTGTGTTTGAGTGGTGGATTGTGTTGGATTTGCGTTCTTCGTATTTGACGTGTTCTTAATTAATATTGATGAAATTTGTTGTGTGTATGGTTGGATTCTGTGGAGAAATGAATTGATGTATTTTGGTGTGAGTTGTGGATTGGATCTGATAATAGGTTTGAGTTTGTTTGTGTGGAATTTGAAAACCATTAGAGTTAAACGAGTATTAAAAATGGGGAATCTTTTAATATCTCGGTTTACTTAATGTGTGTTTGAGAAAATCGTTTAAGTTAAACGAGTATTAAGAATGGGGAATCTCTTAATGTCTACGTTTACTTAATGTTGGCATGGAAACCATTAGAGTTAAACCAGTATTAAAAATGGGGAATCTTTTAATATCTCAGTTTACTTAATGTTGTTTTGGAAATCGTTTAAGTTAAAAGAGTATTAAGAATGAGGAATCTCTTAATATTTCTTTTTGCTTAATGTTTGTGTGAAAATCGTTTAAGTTAAATGAGTATTTTAAAAATGGGGGAATCTTTTAATATCTGCATTTGCTTAACGATTGTTGTGGATGGAGTCAGGGTATGCTCATGCATTTCAATTTTGGTAAATCGTGCCGACCCGTGATAGGTGGCACCTCGGTAAACAGTACTTTGGCCTGTGATAGGCGGTACATTTACGACATACGCTTTTTCTTTTAGTAAATCGTGCTGACCGGTGATAGGTGGCACCTCGGTAAACAGTACTGACCCGTGATAGGTGGTACGTTTATGATTTACGGTTTTTAGTAAATCGTGATGACCCGTGATAGGTGGCACCTCGGTAATTGGTACTTTGGCCTGCGATAGGCGGTACAATTATGATTTACGGCCCTTCGAGGAGGGTTTTGGTTTGGAATTCCGAGTCCATGCATTTTGGCATATACGCATTGCATTAGGGTGTTTGGCACACGAGTCGTGTTTGATGCAAGTTTATGATTGAGTGTTCTGAATTTGATTTGTCGTGGTAATTGTGTTGGAATTGCAAAGTGTTATGTATGATTATCGTGCATAAGTGTGATGGGTTGTAAAACTATTTCGAAACCCAATTCGTCGTGGGGTGATTGTGTGGGAATTGCTAAATGTTAAGTTTTGGAGTTATGTATGAGTGTGATTGAATTAGTTGCAGGGACTTCACTATTTGACAAAATCGATTTGTCAATCGATTTTGCAATATATTTTTCAAAACCCATTTAAGAAATCGATTTGGCAAATCGATTGGCCTTAAGTCAGGAACTCAGCAAAACTGACAAAATCGATTTGGCCAATCGATTGGCCACACAGGAACTCAGTAGAACTGACAAAAATCGATTTGGCAATCGATTGGCTCAGTAGGAATTCTTATTTTGAGTTAGATAACAGATTGCTCAATTGATTTTATCAATGTTTTGGTCATTGATGTATTACTTGATGGATTGAGAACTTTTATTTGATTTCATTTTAATTGGCAAGCATTACATGAACTTTTAGCATATGAGAAAATCCTTTTAAGGTGCATGCTTAGTTGAAAGGTTTATTTGTGCATTTAAAACTTTAAATGTTATGTGTTATCTGTTAATTTCGGTTGGTGACCCTTTACAACTATTGTGGAAATTTGGGCTTTGCCCTCAGATGAGAGCCAGGATGATCCTGCCGGTTCGTTACCCTACGGATGGGAATGCTTGACTGGAGTTATGTAGGAGGATCTCACGGGGTGCGTGGAGATCACTCAGGGCGTATAGTTTTTTTGGTAGGATGATCAGGTAGGTTGATGTATAGGGACTAGACGTCCTTCTTTTTGGGTTGCAGTATTTGATTCGGGAAAACTGTACCTATACTAATATTGTCTGTTTGACATGTTATTTATGATGGGGTCTATGTACCACCTTTTGAAGTGTAAATACTTGGATTCGTATTTTGAGAAACTCTTCCGCTGCTTGTAAATTATAATGACTCAATTATTTATCCAAAGGTATTTCCTTATTGTTTTTCTCTGTTTTATTTTAATCTCTTTTGGAAAAAAAAAATACACCTTCGCTTTGAATATCGGAGTGTTTACACAATGAACTTGTAGCTTCATTGACACAACTTACTAGAAAGGATCAATCATTTGCATGGACGGAGAAGTGTGAGGAAATTTTCCAGTTACTAAGAGAAAGTTGACAACCTCACCAGTATTGGTATACCGCAATCAGAAGAACCATATGAAGTTTACTGTGATGCGTCTCACCAAGTTTGGGATGTGTTCTGATGCAACACATGAAAGTTGTAGCTTACGCCTTAAGGAAATTGAAGATTCATGAAAGAAACTATCCTACTCATGACTTGGAGCTTGCTGGCTGTAGTTTTTGCATTGAAGATCTGAAGGCACTATTTTATATGGATGCATCGTTCACAGTTTTTCAGTGACCATAAAAGTTTGAAATATTTGTTTGATTAGAAAGAATTGAACATGCGTCAGAGACGATGGATGGAGACTCTCAAAGGATTTTGATTTCACACTGTAGTACCACCCTGGAAGGCCAATGTAGTGGCTGAGCATTGAGTAGAAGAAGTGTGCCAGTATCTTCAACAGTGATGGCTAGACAACAAGAGTTGTGGGAAGCTTTTAAAGACCTACACTTGCACGTAGAGTTTGCACTAGGAATTTTGAAATTCAGAATGATTAAGATTTCGAGTGGACTACTTGACATTGTGAATTCTCAAGATGACACCTTAATTCAAGAGAAGAGGGACCTAATAGTGCAAGGGAAGCAAATGAGTTTAAGATTGGACCAAATAATATTTTGAGATGTAATGGTAGGATTTGTGTACAGAAATTGCATTAGATGAGAAAAACAATTTTAGAAGAGGCTCATTAAAGAGTAAATTGAGTATTCATCCTGGAGCAACAAAGATGTATCAGGATTTAAGGCAGAATTATTGGTGGCCAGGATGAAGAGACATGTAGCGGAGTATTGATCACTTGTCTAACTTGTCAGAAAGCGAATGTGGAACATCAGCACCTGCTGGACTATGTTGCAAACTTTAGATATACTGAATGGAAGTGGGACTACATTTCCATGGATTTATATAACTGGATTTCCGAAAACAGGGAAAGAAATGATTCTATTTGGGTGATAGTGGATCGATTAACTAAAATCCGCACACTTTTTACCAAAGTAAAGACCGTTGAATGACTCTTTCATCATATGCATATTTTTCATTGTTTTAGTCTATTTATCTTAATCATTAGTTAAATTTAAGGAGTTATTTGATAATATTTTGTTGATTTTAGCTCTTTGATTTAATGAAATATTTATGTTATTATTTCCTTGATTAAGTAGGATTTCTCGGAGTTTGTGTTGTTATTTTGTTTTAGTGCAGTGCTGAATTTTGGTGAGAAATCCACATGACCCTATGTAGAGTATTTCAGCCATGTCTGGAGTTGTAGATGTCCAATTGGAGTCACACTAAGTGTAACAGAATCTAAGATCCATTAGCTAACTCTTTCATGAAGACACGAACCATATTCAGAATCTAAAGAGGAGAAAATGCAATATACGTCGGACAACTGAATGATGTGCGCTTGAAGCACGCGAGACGCACCTGAGGCACGTTCCACAGCCATTTCAGCAACTGTCCAGGCGTGCCTGAAGCGCGGTTTTCCTGCGCCTGGGCGCATTCCGCCATTTCCAGCTAATCCAACACTGTCCAGAGGCGCCTGGGGCGCGCGCGACGTGCATCTGCAACCATAAAAACGCAGATTTTCACTGTTTTAGGGATCTTTTTGACTCTAGGTTAACTGGAAGACTGTGCCCTAGCATATACAAACTCAAAGACGACCGTTGTAACATCATGGAAGCAGTTTTATCAAGAATCATTCATGAATCCCTTTCATGTAATTCATTCTTAATCTCTTATCTTTTGTATTATCTCTGTCATAGAGTAACTAAACTCTATTTGTTAGGGATAGTGTACAAGATGAAACCCTTATTTTTATGATTTGATTTCTAATTATATGAATGAGTTTTATGAATTATTTTCTCATCTCTGTGCTTAATGCTTTTATTGCTTGATCAATCATTAAAAATGTTCTAAGCGATTGTATTTTGAAACGGAAGTGGACTTTACGAATGCCTTGAGATGAGAATTCATGAATTTGTAAGTCTAAGACATAGGTGCAGGTCATGAAACCAATTAAATTAAGTTGCAAAGCAATAATTTACAAGAGAATTTCTATACAGTAATGCTTAATTCTAATCTTAATCTACTAAGGAATTAGGGGTTACTTTGGAATAAAGGTTCTGTCGCAAGACATTAGGGCAAGAATAATAAAGAGAATTCGGTAATAATTCATAAAGAATTCAATAACTAGGATCAAATTAGACACCAAGGTTGGATTGGAAGAATGAAACTCATAGCCTGACATTTTTCTCAATTTAATAAAGGATCAATTTTACTATTGCTGTCATTTTAAATATTATTCAATCAATTTAGGAACTTTTGTTTCAATTTTAGTAACTAAATATAATCAAATAGTAAAACTCAATCCTTGAGTTCGACACTCCGGTACTACCGTTTTATTATTACTTGCAACGATTCGGTACACTTGCTGAATGCTATCAAGTTTTTGGGGCGTCGTTGTCGGGATTGCCATATCACTATTGAATTTAATTTATTTAACTGAATTGAATTTTTTGCTCTGCATAAATATTTCTTTTATTTTATTTCTAATTTAAAAAAAAATGGTTTAAACTCTTTAATTTTTACTTAGTTATTTATCTTTCTTTAACTGTTCGTTACTCATAATTTGTCTAACTTTGTATGCGAGGCCAATCCTCAGCTGAACTTTTCTTTGATCCAGAAAAAAAAACTGCGAAAGCAAATCAAAAAGTGGTATACTGGAATTGAATGTTTATGAGGTTGGGTTGGTTCAAGGGATGTTGTTCTCAAAACAGATAAAATATGTTATCACCGCTGAGATAAAGAAGGGGATGGTAGCGCTAAATATTCAACCCCAAGTGGCCCATGTCAATTTACTAAAGCATACTAGTTGTAACTTTTGTGGGAGAGCACATAAAAATGGAGCTTGTGAAGCACTGGATGACAATGAGATAGAAGAACTAGAAGAGGTGAATTTTGTGAGTAATAATAGGAAGCAGAATAATCCCTACTTTAGTACGTACAACCTTGGTTGGAGAAACAGAAATTCAGCAAAAAAGGGAATCACTGCCAAAACCAGAAATTCGACTTCCATTTCCTCAAAGATTAAAAAAAGGAAGAAACAGAAAAACAATTCGGTAAGTTCGTTGATGTTTTAAAAAAATTACAAATTAACATCCTTTTGCAGAGGCATTGGAACAGATGCCAACATATGCCAAGTTCATGAAGGAGATTTTGTCGAAGAAAAGAAAAATCGGCGATGAAACAGTGATGCTTACCAAAGAATGTAGTGCTATACTATAGAGAAAATTGCCGCTGAAGGTTAAGGATCCTGGAAGCTTCTCAATCCCGTGCGCCATTGGAAATAGAACTTTTGGGAAGGCGTTATGTGATCTTGGGGCTAGTGTAAGTCTTATGCCCCTTTCCATATACAAAAAACTGGGCATTGGAAAAGTCAAGGATACACAGCTGATGCTACAATTTGTGGATCGCTCAATGAAACACCCATATGGGGTGGTGGAAGATGTGTTGGTCAAAGTAGATAAGTTCATTTTTCCAGTGGATTTTGTGGTACTAGAGATGGAGGAAGACAATGATATCCCCTTGATCTTGGGGAGACCATTCTTAGCAACAGGGAGAGCTATGATTGATGTGGCGAATAACAACTTAACCTTTAATGTAAATGAGGAAACACTTACATTCAATATTTTAAAAGCCATGGAGCATTCAAACGAAAGAGAAGGGTGCAACCGAATTGAGATTTTTAATTCGATGGTCGATGAAGAAGTTGAACATCAAGGACCCATTATGCCATTAGAGAGAGTGTTATGCCTACACCAAGATGTTGTTAAAGAAAGTAAAGATCCAAAGGTGAAAGAGGTTTTAGCCATGTTAGAAGCATCACCATCTTACTCCCCCCGTTTCCCCACTACATGGAAGGGGTTGAAAAGGAATGAAGATGAATATGTAGAGAAAAAGAAAGATACGCCATTGGCTGAACTCAAGCAATTGCCACCTCACTTGAAATATGTATCTCTTGGTGAGAAGGATGATGTGTTCTTCCTGTCATATATGCCACCTTGACAATAGTTGAGGCGTCAAGCTAATGACTTTAAAGAAGCGCTTCGTGGGAGGCAACCCACAGGTAGAGGTATCTTTTAGTTTTTTGCAATCTTATTTTTGTTATTTGAATTTGTCGCTTTCTAATTGTGTGTAAACGTGCACTATGATGAATAAATATTAACAAGTTGCATTTGGTCTTAAGTTTTCTGTTTGGGATTTTGAAATTTAAACTCTATTTTTTTTGCTCATATCATTGCTCAATTCGATAAGTTTCACTAATGCATACATTGTTGATTACTCTATGGTTGCAGAAGTCTTACTTGCCATCAATTTTTCATAAATATTTTTTTAGTGACATGTTTAGCATCATTTAGATAGTTCATACTCTTTCTTATTATCCTAGCTGTGAGCTTTTGAGCCTAAACACTTAAATTCTTTGTTGTGTGATTATCCAGACATGTATTATTCCTTCAGAACTTGCACTAATTCTGACTTGCATCACTTGTAATTTATGCATACATTGATGCAATTTTATTGGTCGTTTGAGCATTTCTAACTACCCTATGAAAATTTTACCCTTTGCTAGCCCATTTGAGCCTTGCCCTTTTATTTCGGTTAGTAGCCACATTACAAGCCAAATACCTTACTTTAATAAAATCACCTTACTTGGAGTTAGGTAGAAAAAAAAGTTCTTGTCTTGAAAAAATTCTAAGTTTGGGGTTGCTCATGAGATAGCAACCTTTTAAGTTTGGGGTGGTGATTCTCACACAAAAAGAAAAAAAAAAGGAAGAAAAAAAATCAGTTTGTGTACTTTGGTAAATAATATATTCTTTGTTCTTTTGTCAATTTTTGAGAATCTCCAGAATGAAAAGGTGAAGAAAAAAAAATGGTAGAATAATTTGGAAATGTATGCCTAACTCCAAGTAGTAAAGCCTACTATCTCAAAATGTCCTACCCTTACCTAAGCTCCATTACAACCCGAAAGTCCTCCAAAAATGTATGGGTTTACTGCATTGTGATTGCTAACTATAATTTTTTCAAGCCTATGGTAGCGTGATGCATGTTCTAGGATTTGAGTGATAAATTCATAACCCTTTCTAAACACTTGAGAGAAATTTTGGTGAGATGCTGTGAAGAGAGAGTTGAACTTGATGAATGAATGCTAAAGTGTACAAATTGTGTTTTTTTTTGTAAGCAACCATGGAGCATGATGAATGTTTTGTAGTAGCTGGAACTTTGAAAATTGAGTTCGATTTGATTTGAGAAATTGAGTTTAAGTTTGCTTTTAACTGTACCAAATCTGAAATTAATTGTTGCTTGGGGACAAACAATAGATTA
>PGTU02016041.1:0-16531 GCA_002896215.2 Cicer echinospermum | reverse complement strand
CATTGCATTAACTTTAGGTCATTTTCGCTTCCATAGTATTACAGTCCAATTTGTTGTTTCTAACCAATTGTGCCATTTCTTAGGGTTTTGTGTCACTTGATAACATTTAGCATTTTCTCCTCCCTTAGGCTTATGGCTAGTCAAATTAGGGTTTTTAACCGATCTTTGGGCATCCAATAGTGTGTTTGTGCATTGGATTTATCATAGGTCATTTTCATCCTCCCAGGATTCTAGTCAAGATTTGGGTTTTTAACACATCTGTGCATCCAATAGGTGGTTTGTGTTCAAGGATTAACTGTGGTCATTCTCCTGCCCTAGCTTATTTCTAGCCAATTAATGTTTTTTAACCATCTCCATTCCAATAGGTGTGTTTTGTCATGATTTAATATTTAGTCATTTTCGTCCTCCCTAGCTGATTCTAGTCCATTAGGAGGTTTTAAGATATGTGATCTAATAGATGTGGTTTGTGTCATTGGATTAAATTTCAGTCATTTTGTCCTCACAAGCTTATTCTATTCCAATTACAGTTTTTCACCAATTTGTGCACCAATAGGTGTGTTTGTGTCATGGATTTACATTTAGGTCATTCTCCTTCCCATAGGGTTGTTCTAGCCAATTTAGGTTTTAAAACAATCTTGTGCCATCATATCAAGGTGTGTTGTGATCATTGCGATAAACATTAGATCATTTTCTCTCCCAATTTATTCTACGTCAATTAGCGGCTTTCTATCCAATTTTGTGCATTCCAATACGTGTGTTTGTGTATTTGGATTAACATTTAGGTTATTTTCGTCTCCTAGGCTTATCATCTAGTCCAATTATTGTTTCTAAAAATCTTGTGCTACCCCAATAAGGTGCGTTTGTGTCATTGGATGAATTAGTCGTTATTTTGCCTCCCTAGGCTTATTCTAGTCCATTGAAGTTTTTTAATAAATGCTAGGCAGATCCACACGGGTGTTTGTATCATGACATTAACATTTAGAATCATTTGTACTCCCAGACGGGATTCTAGTCCAATTTAGGTTTTATCCGAAATCTTCTCGCATCCGAATACGTAGTCTGTGTCATTGGATTTAACTTTAGGTCATTTCGCCGAACCAACGGCTTATTCTAGACAATTAGAGGGTTTTTAACAAATTCTGTGCAATCAATCAGCATTGTTGTTTCATTCGGATTAACATTTTAGGTCATTTTCGTAATTCACAAGGCTTATTCTAGTCCAATTAAATTTTAAACCAATCTTTGTGCAACAAATAGTTTGTTATCGTGTCAATTGGGGATTACCCATTTAGGTCATTTCGTCATTCATAGGTATCTAGTCCATTAGGTTTTTATACCAATCTTGTCTAACCCAATAATGTGTGTTGTGTCATGGATTAACATTAGGTCATTTTTCATTCCTCTTATCTAATTCTAGTCTATTTGGTTTTTAGGGCAAATGTGTGCATCCAATAGATTTGTTTCTGTCATTGGATAACTTTTAGGTCATTGTTCAGTCCTCCCTACGTTATTGTATTCCAATTAGGGTTTTAATCAATCTTTGTGGCAATCCAATAAATTCATTATAGTATTGGATCAATTTAGGTTCATTTTCGTCCTCCCAGGCTATTAGTCCCATTAAGGTTTTTAACCACCTGCTGCATGCCAATAGCGTGTGTTGTGATTGCAGTTAACATTTAGGACACGGGTTTTCGTCCCTCCCTAGGTCTTATTTACTAGTCCATTAAGTGTTTCTAAACAATACTTGTGGCACGCATAGGGGTTTGTGTCATTGGATTAAAAAACTTAGGATTATTTCGTCCTTCTCTAGGCCTTATTCTAGTCAATGAAGAATTTTAATAAAATCTTAGGGCATGCAATTGGTGTGTTTGTGTTAAATTGGATTAACTATTTAGGTCATTTCGTCCCCAACTCATTATTCTAGCTCCAATTAGTTTTATCCAATTTTGTGCATCCAATACGGTGATGTTGTTCATCGGATTAACATTTCAGGGCGAATTTATCGTCCTCCCTAGCTATTCTTAGTACCAATTAGTGTTTCTACAGAAAACTCTTGTGCTTACGCCCATAGAGCGTTTTTGGGTCCATAGGATGACATTTAGGTTAATTTTGTCGCCCCTGCTTATTCTAGGTACCATATAGAGTTTTATAAATTAGGGCATCGCCAATCGGGTGTTTGTAATCATGGACTTAAACATTATGTCATTTTCGCCTCCCAAGTTATTTGTATTGTGCCATTAGGTTTATGCATCTTCCTTCATCGTTTCTGTACGTATTTTTGTGTCATTTCGGATTAACATTTGGTTCATTTCTCGCCTCCAACACTTATTCTAGGAGCCAATTAGTTTTAACAAATCGTGTCAACAATATAGAATTGTTGTGTCATTGGATTTATTATTAGGTCATTTTTCGGTATTCACAAGTCTTTATTCTAGTCAACATTAAAACTTTTAACAAAATCATCTGTGCAACAAATATGTTTGTTCGTGTTGCTCATTGGTATTAGCATTAGGTCGGGGTTCTAGTCGATTTCATTTATGGTATTCTAGTCCAGTTAGGTTTGTATCCAATATTGTCTATCCATACATCGTGTCTTTGTGTCAGTTGAGACTTAATATTTAGGTGGTCATTTTCTTCCTCCTATTCTAATTCTAGTCTATTTAGGTTGTTTAGAAAAATCTTGTGCATCCAATTTAGATTTAGTATCTGTCATTGTTTGAAAACATATATATCATGTTTCATCCTTCCCATAGGCTTATCTGTCCAATTAGGTTTTTAACCAATTTGTACATCCAATACGTGGTTTTGGTCTTATTCGAATAACATTTAGATCTTTCGTACCGCCTACCTTATTGTAGTCCAATAAGTTAGTTTAAGGCAATATGTGCATGCTATTAAATTCTTATGTCATTGGAATTCGACATTTTTTAGTGGCTGTTTCTTCCTCCAAGGCTTATTCTAGTCATTATTGGGTTTTAACCAATGTTGTCCATCCAATACGTGATTGTTTGTTCATTGATTAACATTTAGGTCATTTTCGCCCTCCCTAAAACTATTCTAGTCAAATTGGGGTTTTCAACCAATCCTGTGCATCCAATAGGTGTTGTTGGTCATTTTAATAAAATTAAGGTTATTTTTGTTCTCCCAAATTCATTTCTAGTTCCAATTAGGTTTAACCAATCTTGTGCATCCAATAAATTCATTTGTTGTCATGGAATTAACATTTAAGATCATTTTCATCCTCCCAAGGCTTACTCTAGATCCAATTAGGGTTTTAACCAATTTGTACATCCAATACGTGTGTTGTCTTATTGGATAACATTTTAGATCATTTTTCTCCTCCCTAAGCGTATTGTTAGTCCAATGAGGTTTTTTAACCAATATTGTTGCAACCATAAATTCATTTATGTCATTGGATTACATTTAGGTTCTTTTTCGTCACCTTCCATGGCTTTATCTAGTCTAATCTCTCAATGACACAAACACACCTATTGGATGCACAAGATTGGTTAAAAACCCTAATTGGACTAGAATAAGCCTTGGGAGGACAAAATGACGCTTAAATGTTGATCCTATGACACAAACACACTTATTGGACGCACCAAGATTGTATAAAAACCTTAATTGGACTAGAACAAGCCTAGGAAGCACGAAAATGAGTTTAATGTTAATCCAATGAAACAAACACACCTATTGGATGCACAAGATTGGTTAAAAACCCTAATTGGACTTGAATTAGCCTTTGGAGGACGAAAATGATCTAAATGTTAATCCAATGACACAATGAATTTATTAGATGCACAAGATTGTTTGAACCCTAATTGACTACAATAAAGCCTAGGAAGGACGAAAATGACCTCCATGTTAATCCAATGTCACAAACACACCTATTGGATGCACAACATTGGTTAAAAACCCCAACTTGACTAGAATAAGCCATGGAAGGACGAAAAGAACCTAAATGTAAATCCAATGACATAAATGAATTTATTGGATGCACAATATTGGTTAAAAACCCTCATTGGACTACAATAAGCTTAGGGAGGACGAAAATGATCTAAATGTTATTCCAATAAGACAAACACACGTATTGGATGTACAAAATTGGTTAAAAACCCTAATTGGACTAGAATAGCCGAAATGGAGGATGAAAAATGACTTAATGTTAAATCCAATGACACAAAATGAATTTATTGGATGCACAGGACGAGATTGGTTGGATGCATAAAACCCTAAATTGAACTAGAAAATGATTTGGAGAACAAAAAATAACCTTAATTTTAATTAAATGACCCAAACACACCTATTGGATGCACAGGATTGGTTGAAAAACCCAAATTTGGACTAGAATAAGTTAGGAGGAAGAAAATGACCTAAATGTTAATCCAATGACACAAACACACCTATTGGATGCCCAAGATTCGTTAAAAACCAATAATTTGACTAGAATAAGCCTAGGGAGGACGAAAATGACATAAATGTTAAAACAATTACTCAAATACAAATCTAGGGGACGAAACGACCTTGGATGCACAAATTTGATAAAAACCCTAACTGGGACTAGAATAAGCCTATGAATGACGAAAATCACCTAAATGGTAATCCAATGACAAGAAAAACATATTTGATGCACAAGATTGGTTAAAAACATTAATTGCAATTGAATAAGCCTTGTGAAGACGTAAATGATCTAAATGTTAATCTAATGACACAAACAAGTCTATTGGATGCAGAAGATTTGTTAAAAACCCAAACTGGACTAAAATAAGCCTAAGGAGGACGAAAATGACATAAATGTTAATCCAATCAAACAAACACACCTATTGGATGCACAAGATTGGTTAAAAACCCTAATTGGACTAGAATAAGCCTTGGGAGGATGAAAATGACCTAAATGTTAATCCAATGATAGAAATGAATTTATTGGATGCACAATATTGGTTAAAAACCCTAATTAGACTACAATAAGCCTTGGGAGGACGAAAATGACCTTAATGTTAATCCAATGACACAAACACACCAATCGGATGCCCAAGATTTGTTAAAAACCCTAATTGGACTAGAATAAGTCAAGGGAGAACGAAAATGACCTAAATGTTAATCCAATGACACAAACATGTCTATTGGATGCACAAGATTTGTTAAAACCCCTAACTGGACTAGAAAAAATTAGGGAGGACGAAAATGACCTAATTGTTAATCCAATGACACAAACACACCTATTGGATGCACAAGATTGCTTAAAAACCTTAATTGGACTAGAATAAGCCGAGGGAGAACGAAAATGACATAAATGTTAATCCAATGAAACAAATGAATTTATGGGATGTACAAGATTGGTTAAAAATCCAAATTGGACTAGAATAAGCCTAGGGAGGACGAAAATGACCTAAATTTTAATTCAGCGACAGAAACACACCTATGGGATGCACAAGAAATTTAGACACACTAATTGGACTAGAATAAGCCTAAGGAGGATGAAAATGAACTAAATGTTAATCGAATGACACAAACTAACCTTTTGGATGCACAAGATTGGCTAAAAACCCTAATTAGACGAGAATAAGCCTTGGGAGGACGAAAATGACCTAAATGTTAATCCAATGAGAGAAATGAATTTATTGGATGCACAATATTGGTTAAAAACCCTAATTGGACTACAATAAGCCTTGGGAGGATGAAAATGACCTAAATGTTAATCTAATGTCACAAACACACGTATTGGATGGAGAAAATTGGATAAAAACCATAATTGAACTAGAATAAGCCTTTGAAGGACGAAAACGACCTAAATGTTAATCAAATGACACAAACACATCTGTTTGGATGCCCAAGATGGTTAAAAACCCTAATTGGAGTAGAAAAAGCCAAGGGAGGACGAAAATGACCTAAATGTTAATCCAATGACACAAACACATATACTGGATGCACAAGATTGGTTAAAAACCCTAATTGGACTAGAATAAGCCTTGGGAGGACGAAAATGATCTAAATGATACTCCAACGACACAAAGGAATTTATTGGATGCACAAGATTGGTTAAAAACCCTAATTGGACTAGAATAAACCTAGGGAGGACGAAAATGACCTAAATGTTAATCCAATGACACAAATGAATTTATTGGATGCACAAGATTGGTTAAAAACCCATATTGGACTAGAATAAGACTTGGGAGGACGAAAAAGACCTAAATGTTAATCGAATGACACAAACACACCTATTGGATGCCCAAGATGGGTTAAAAATCCTAATTGGACTAGAATAAGCCTAGGGAGGACGAAAATGACCTAAATGTTAATCCAATGTCACAAACAAAAGTATTGGATGGACAAAATAGGATAAAAACCCTAATTGGACTAGAATAAGCCTATGAAGGAAGAAAACGACCTAAATGTTAATCCAATGACACAAACACACCTATTGGATTCCCAAGATTGGTTAAAAACCCTAATTGGACTAGAATAAACCTAGGGAGGACGAAAATGACCTAAATGTTTATCCAATGACACAAACACACCTATTGGATGCACAAGATTGGTTAAAAATCCTAATTGGACAAGAATAAGCCAACACTACAAGAATTTTTGAAGTTTGCGACACTTGGCCTGCGATGGTTCTTAAATAACCGCCCTCACCACAAAATTGCGACGGTTCCTGGGGCGGTTTTGGTCAACCGTCGCCACCATACCACCCATATAAAGCACACGAATTTCACCCTCACCACCAGTTAGCGACGGTTCCTGGGGCGGTTTTATGCAATCGTCGTCGTTTAGGGCAATACACCTCTCTTTGTGTTTTGATTTCCAGATTTTGTAATGTAATTTGTCACTCTCGCGTGTATTCCCTTTCTTATCCCCGCGCACATAAATCCTAAAATTTCTGAAAACCCCCAAATCTCTCAACCTCCGTCAACCCTAAAACTTCTGAAGGAAACGAAATCAAAGAGGAATGAAATTGAAGACAAACTAAATCTACTCTGTAAAAGAACGTTATTTTATCATCTTGGAAACAAAATCAACTCTTGCAAAGGTAATCGTTTCGTCCAGCTCCGTTTCGTTTCGTGCCATTTCGTTCTGTTTCGTTTCGTTCCATTTATGTTAGTGATTGGTTTGTTTGTGATTGGTTTGTTATTTGGGCTTTCTCTGCTTATGCTATGCTTTGCTTACTGCTACAGAGTTCATGATGTTCATTGAGATTGATTTGTTTACTGTTTTTCAAATGACTGGAATAGGAAAGGGCAAGATTACAGGTTAGTGATAACAACGAACTCACTGTGATTGAAGACAAACTTGCTTGGATTGTCCACATCGTAGCCGCATTTGCTTGAGGCATGTATTATCTCTCTCTCTGTCCAGATTGATTTGTTTGCATTTGAAACTAGTTTACAGATTGAAACTAGTTCACATCATAGTTGTTTGATAGAACCCCAATTCATTATACAGTTCTAAAACCAGTGGTGGAAATTTATTGGATTTTTTTTTCCCATTTTTATTTGGGGCTGTGTCAAGATAATATTGTTTGCATGTTCTGTTATGAATTCTTTGTCCTTACACGATCAATCTATTGTTAAAAAATTTGATCACTTTGTTATAATACATTGTGCTGTTTTATTTTGTAAATTGTGGTCATAATCCAGAAATTGCAAATTTGGATTACTGTTGAATGCCTCTGAAATTTTACCTGCATTATTTTGGAATTCTCAATCCAATCATGAGATAGCTGTTGCATATTCCTTTCAGTTATTGATTGCATGTGTAGATGCAACCCAATTTGTAGTCAATGTTTTAGATGCAATACACAAATATGTGGCTTTACGACTGCAACTGTTAGTGGAGACATATACAGTTTTAATATTGTGTCTGCAATAACTATTGAATACAGTTTCTAACCCAGTTTTAATACAGTTTTAATTTCCAGATTGTTTGTTGCCTTTGAAACTTTGAAGGCAATAGTATGTGTTTGAATGAAGGTCCCCAGTAATGTAAAAACTTGTAAAGTAGTGGGCAATGTCAATTATATTTATGCTGGACCTGTGTCCTGGAGATATAATCGGAGAAACTAGAAATGTGAAATAAAACTGGTTATGGTTTTTCTTCTTCATCTTTTCATCTGATTTAGCTAAATGGTTATGTAATAGGGTGTTTACAGGTTTGGTTAACAAGAATATTACTTTAAACTGCTTCATGTCCATTCAATACATGCTAAAAGATTCAAAAAACTAATCAACAAATGAGTAATATTATTAGAACACAAAATTTGACATAAAATAAAACACAAAAAACAAATACCATACCAAATATAGTGGGGTTCACGTTTCTGTTTTTAATAAAATGTGAGTGTTTTATTTGTGGCAAAATTTATCTTTGAATAACATTACACAATTCTCTTTTCACTTTTTTTTGCACATTATATTGGTTTGGAGTAATATTTTTTCCTGTCTTTAAACTTTGGACTAGAAAATTACATTTGGTTTTGAAATGAATTATAAATAAAATCTTAGAATTATGATTACTTTGAATCATGGTTACTTTTGGTAAGTATTTTATTTTATTTTCTTTGTTTTCATTTTTATCTCAGTTCTATTACTTGTTTTGCAAGAATTTTGCCTCAAATTTTGAATTGAAGTAATAACTAATTTATTTTGCCATAACTAACTACATGTAGAAGTCTTGTGGGTAGTTTTTTGATGAAGTTGCAGTACAGCATGATGCGAGAAGAAGAGGTATAATTTATTAAGAGCAATGCAAAGAATGTATGAAGATAAGGAATTGAACTAAATAAGTTTTAGCTGATCATCATTAAGTGTTACTAGTTGATCATCATTAAGTGTTATGAGTTATTACATGATATTCTTTTTTGTTTTAGTCACATGATAATATTTTTTTCTTGGTTAAAACTATATTTTTTATTGGTCTAAAATATAAGTAGATTAGTGATTGGTTTGTTTGTTTTTAAAAATAATTTCCAAATTGATTTGTTTGCATTTGAAAAACTAGTTTACAGATTGATTTGTTTGCATTTAAAAACTAGTTACAATTGGGTTTGTTTCCAGATGGTTTGTTTGAAGTAAAGAAGTTGATTTGTTTGCATTTAAAACTAGTTTTCATATTGGTTTGTTGATGATTGGTTTATTGATTGAATTAGTTTCCAGTGACAGTGCTTCTTCGTGCCCATCTCCGGTGACGGCGCTGCTTTCAGCCTCTCTTTGGTGACGGTGTAGCGTAACACTTCTCCATCGACCGCGCAACATAACACCATAGGTAAGATAATTTTTATTATGTAAAAGCTGATAGCGTAACACTTCTTCCTTTTTTGTACTAAAGATGTTTGAGTGCTATGTTCTACACTTTGATTGCTAAATTCTGCACTTTCAGTTCTAACATTTGTTTGCATTTAATGGATAAACTGAAGTAAATAACATATGTTAATGATTGGTTTGTTTGCTTTTAAAAATAATTTCTAGTTTGATTTGTTTGTCGAGTACTATATACCTGTATACCTGGTCTAGTTCTATATTTTGAATGTTTATCGAGTACTATTTTCTATGAGTATGAGGTTGTTATGTTTTGTTCATTTATGCCTAGTGAATCTATTCTGTTTAAGGTCAATCTTTTTTTTGTTCTAAGTTGAATTATGTTCTTTCTCTGTCAAAATAACATATGTTAATCTTCTTTATAGAAATGGATAAATCATGGATTAAGAAGCCACACACATCGGATGAATATGATCAAGGGATAAAGGAATTTATTAATTTTGCCTTTCGAGATGAATTAGAAAATGGCGAAATAATATGTCCTTGTAAACGTTGTGGTTTCAAAAAACCGCAGAGTAGAAGTGTAATGTATGATCACTTAAAGTGCAAACCATTTCCAAAGGGATACACCCTTTGGGTACATCACGGAGAGTCCATAGGAGAAACTAGTACTATCTCACCTATTAGTATTTCTAATATAGTTTCAAGACACAGTTGTCGTTGATGATCAAATGCAAAACATGATTAACGATGCTTTTGGAGTTGAAGATCATGCAAATGAAGTACCCATTAAATCAAATGCAGAGAAGGAGAAAAATGCAAGTCAACAAAGGTATGAAGAGGCCAAAGAGTACTATGAATTAAGTAGAGAAGGAGAAAAACCTTTGTATGAAGGGTGTGTTAAATATTCAAGACTATCTTTTTTGGTAAATTTGTATCACATCAAATGTTTATGTGGAATGACTAATAAAGCCATGACAATGGTTTTAGAGTTATTAAAAGATGCATTTGAATTTGCAAATATACCAAATTCATTCTATGAAGCCAAGAAAACAATCACCAAGCTTGGTTTAAATTATGAAAAAATCCCCTGTTTGTCCGAATAATTGTATGCTTTATTGGGGTAATAAGGAAGATGAAGAAAGGGAGACCTGCAAAATTTGTAACACTTCGACATGGAAATCAAAAGCAAAAGTTGGTGCAGTTGGAGTGTCTGGTGATGGCAATAATCGAAAGAAAGTTCCTGCAAAAGTTCTTCGTTATTTTCCATTAAAAACCACGGTTACAAAGATTTATTTTTTGTCCTCAAAGTCGGCCGAGGATATGAGATGACATGCAAATGATAGTAAGAATGATGGAATGTTGAGGCATCCTAGAGATTTTGAAGAATGGAAACATTTTGACTTGACACAAACTTGGTTTGCATCAGACCCACGAAATGTGCGTCTTGCATTAGCTAGTGATGGTTTTAATCCTTTGGTAGGATGAGTACAAATTATAGTATTTGGCCAGTTATTCTCATTCCATACAACACTCTTCCATGGGTGTGCATGAAACATACATCTTTTATAATGTCAATGATAATTCTCGGTAAAAAAATGCCAGGAAATGATATTGATGTCTATTTACAACCTCTAGTAAAAGAATTAAAGGAGTTATGGACAACAGGGGTCGATACATACGATTCTTTTAAAAAAAGAGATGTTCACATTACATGCAACTTTGATGTGGACAATTAGTGATTTTTCGGGGCTGGTACACTTTCTGGGTGGAACACTTACACTGGACTTGCTTGCCCATCGTGTAACATTGACTCTACTCCTCCTCGTCTTCTTGATAGCAAAAAATGGTGTTTTATGGTCATCGTCATTTTCTTGATCAGAGACATAGATTTAGATTGAACAAGGTTCGCTTTGATGGTCAACAAGATATGCGTGGTCCACCTAAATGTTTATCTGGGCTTCAAATTCTTGAACAGGTTCAAAATATTGATGTCACATTTGGTAGAAAGCCATATAAAGAAAGGTCGGGAAAAAGAATACGTGGTGGACGACCTACACAAGGTGTCAATCAACAATGGAAAAAGAAAAGCATATTCTTTGAACTTCCATATTGGAAGGATAATCTTCTGCGCCACAATCTTGACATGATGCATATTGAGAAAAATGTGTGCGATAATATCATATTTACTTTGCTAAATGATAGCACAAAAGTAAAGATCATCTTAATGGAAGAAAAGACCTTAAGCTATGGGCATAAGACCTGACCTTTGCCCAATGAAAATGGAAGAATTTCTCCAACCGTCTTTACTCTGACTACTAAAGGTAAGAAGAGATTTTAACAACTTTAAAGAATATCATTGTGCCTGATGGTTATTCAAGCAACATTTCTAGATGCATTGACATGGAAAATCTTAAGTTGAATGGAATGTTGAAGAGTCATGATTGTCACATATTGATGGAACAACTTCTACCGTTAGTCATTCGAGCAACATTACCTGATGATGTTTCAGCTATAATGATTGAGTTTTGCTCACTTTTAGACAATTATGCAGTAAAAGTATTGAATGTTGATGATTTTGGAAAAATTGCAATATCAGGTTGTCCTCACTTTATGCCACATGGAAATGATATTTCCTCCCTCATTCTTCACTGTTATGGTTCACTTGGTTGTTCACTTTGTTGAAGAAGTTAAACTTGGAGGTCCTTTTCATTATCGATGGATGTATCCTGTTGAAAGGTAAAATATGCGTGTTCTTGTTCCTTCAATAATTAGTAGTTGACAATTTTGTTCTAACTAATATTATGTGGTTCAATAATAGGTACTTAGGAATACTTAAATCGTATGTACGTAATAAAGCACGACCAGAAGGTCTATTGCAGAAGGATACCTTGTACAAGAGATTCTTACATTTTGTTCAAGGTATATAGAAAACATTGAGACTAGATGGAATCAACTTGGTCGTGTAGATGATGAGCCTATTAATGAGATACAAACTGACTCACGTGTAGCTGAATTATTTTCTAGAGTTGGAAAATCGGTTGGTGGTTCTTCATACTACACCGTTACACCAATTGAAAAGTTACAAGCTCATAGACACATTTTAACAAACTGCATCATAGTTGACTACTATCTAAGGTAAGTAATTTTATTATATTTTGTATTATTTACCAATAATTTTTCTTCCGTATACATCTAATTTGAAAATAACCAAATAGGCAATATAGAAGTAATTATTCGAAGCCAAATGAGGATTGTGTGCAGGAGTACTTATGAGGTAGACAAGAAGGTTCATAGAGAGTTTTCCTCATTGGTTCCGCAATCGTGTTAGTGTTCATGACAAAATTGGTTATTGAGTTGCTTTTGATTTTTAATAAGAATGTGACTAATTTGTATATTTTATGGTGTTCAGATTTGCAACAATCTCGACAACATTAGTGGATCAGATAAAAAATTTCTCATTAGTCTTGCTCAAGGTCCTTCTATTAAAGTTAGAAGGGTTCACTGCATTTAATGTCAATGGATTCAAATTTCGAACATTGGCACGAGACAATTTATTAAAAACTCAAAATAGTGGATTTTTTGCATGTTCGGAACACGAAATTACTCAAGCAATGGTGATGCCCAAATGAGATTTGGAGGAGTGCCTTACTATGGAAGATTGATAGATATCATTGAGGTTTCCTATGATGGCTTCAAAGTGCCCATGTTTAAATGCAAATGGCGAATACCACAATTCCAAGAGGCATTAAGACAGATAAGTGGGTTTTACCTCTATAAATTTTGCAAGACTAATACATACTGGGGAGCATGAAGATGATGATGCATACATTAAAGCGTCAGAAGCTCAAATGGTTTATTATGTGGATGATGAAAAGGAACAAGGATGGAGCATACTATTCATTTAAAGCCACGTGACTTGTATGACATGGGTGGAGATGATTAAATTATGGCACCCATTGAACCATACCCATCTCAAAATTTGGAACACATTTTTTTCTAATGAAACCACACATATACAATTGGCAAGAATGACTACAGATGATGATCCTGAAACTTCAACTTTAATGATGATTTTGATGACAACAATCATGATATGAATTTATGATTGTTAATAATTCTGTTTGTTGTTTTATGACATGGTACTCTTCAATCTATGTTATTTTTTTACTACTTTCTTTTACTGTTGCGTTGTGTTTGATGTGCTCATTTTTGTTATTGTGTTCATTTTTGTGTTTAGCTATTTGAAAAATCCTATTTGTTTGACATCTTTGAAAATCCTTTTTGTTTAGCTATTTGCATTAGTCTAACTTGGTTGTCATCAATGTTTGCAGTGTAAGTGTGTTTGGAGTCTCAATCTTGTGAACAAAATGGAATCATCATATGAGGATATTCGACGCAAAACAATGGAAGAGAATAAAAAAAGATGGATGCTCTCAATCTAACTCATCTCTCTCAATCCCTTCACAAATCTTCTTCCACCATTTCAAAAACCTCACCTGTTAGTAATAACTAAAAATACTAAAAATTACAAAATGTTTCTTATTCGTATTATATGTTGATTTTTATTTATTTACATTAATAATAAATGATTGTAGCGTTTCACGAAGGGTTGACCGAGGCTTATACTACCCAGGAGATCTTGAAGTAACCAAAATGAAACACTTGCGGAGACATGGTTTACAACCAACGTTCCAAGTGAATAGAACACTACCATCTCCGATAACAACACCACTAACTGCAGTGCAACCGACAAATCCACCACCTTCTCAGCGACAACATCGCTAGCTGTGCAAACGAATAGAACCACATCTTTCTCCAGTGACAACAACACCAACTACTGTGCAAGCAACAGAAGCAACACCTTCTCAAGTGACAACACCAAGATCAGTGCAAGAGACAGAAACAAACACATTTCCATGAGACATCCTCTCACTCTGAAGATGTCGTAGAAGATGAGCCAGAAATTTCTCAAAAAAGGAATTCTACATTTTGGGATGTAGAAGTCATTAGTATGTTATCTAATGTCTAATTATATTTATAAAATTTTAATTGCTTTACATGATTGCAATATGACATATTTCATTGACTTATGTGTTAGATGAGGCGGGACATATTTCAAAGACACACTTAAGGGTATCAGACGTGCTTGAAGCTCCTCCTAATGTTAGCAGAATAATAACTAGATGGAATTCAAATGGGCAACCGGTAGGATCAGCTGCTGGTTTGTTAGGCGGTTTTTTGGGTGAAATTGCAAAGAAGTTTAAGGATTTTCCTATAATGTACGACAATTGGAAACTAGTCCCCGTCGACAAGAAAAAATGAAATTTTAAGGATAAAATACAGGTATCAATTATAAACAACTGAATATTCTTTATTGTTTTGATTGTAAACTAATTTTATTTTATGATTATGCTAGTCAAAATTTGTTGTCGATGATGAAGAAAACAAAAAATATATCCTTTCAAACCTGGCAAAGAAATGGCGAGATGCACGATGTAGGTTGTTTAAGAAATTTATAAGTGGGATCTTTCTTTGGAGGAAAATCTACAAAATTATCCACGTTCTATTAATGAAGACCATTGGACAATTTTTGTCCAATACATGCGTAAGACAGATTCAATGGTAACTATTCTTTTGTTGCGTTGTCATTTGTTTTCTATTGTTTAGTTTTTTTTATGTCATTTGTTATCATTGTAGGAGAAGGCTGATAAAAATGCTACAAATAGAGAAAAGCTAACGATCCTTCATACATTAGGCTCTAAGACGCTTGCAAGGAAGAGGGATGAGTTGGTAGGATTTTTTTCAATCTACTATTGATTGCATACTTAATTGAACATGTACTTATTACATGTGTTTACTTGTAGGAACTGAGAGATTGGTCGAAAATACAGTAGGGGTGAAATGTATTCAATTTGTCATAAAAAGTCTGATGGGTCATTTGTCAACGATGGAAGCCAAGGAAAAATATGTAAGTGTAAATAATAGAAGTGTTATGTAATTGTAACTATTTTTTATTGACCACCTTATAAATCAAAGATGCAACTACTAGTTTGGGTAATAGTGAGTTGCAAAACTATAAAATTACTTATTTGTTTGGTAATAGTGAGTTTGCAAAGTTAGATATTTCTGTTAAAGAGAGGAATTTAGTTTGCTTTATCTGTTTGCGCAGGAACAATTGCAAGCTGAAATTGGGAAGACTCATTCTCCAAATGAAGCATTTGTTAATGTGTTTGGAAAAGAACATCCTGGATATGTTCGTTGTATGGGACTTGGAATAACACTGTCACAAATTACTACATCTACTTCTCACTCTGTAAGATCGATGTCTTCCTCTGAAGCTAATGAAAAGATGGAGAAAATGCAAGCTGAAATTGATAGGCTTAAGAAAAGGGATTCTGAAGTTGATATGTTGAAGGAGCAAATTGCTTTCTTAATGCAAATGCAAAAATTCTAGAGACAAACAGGTAAAATTATTTTCATAGCAAACATATTTAAAAGCATCTTGTGAGAATTGTTTGTCTTTGATTAAAAATATCAATTGTTAATTAGTTTTGACAATATTTATCAATATTTCATTGAGGGTTAATATATACTTTTTTTTTTCTTCAAGCAATGGACATAGAATCGCCAATAGATGGTAGACGTTCATCTGAGTCCAACCACCAATCTGATGATCGTGGGAACAACTTCATTTAGGGACTAATTAGATATTTGGATGAACTTCTAAGTTTGATGGAGTTGTTTTGTATTGTTAGCTACTCCACTACTTAATGTTTTGAAATACTTAAACTACTTTATTTATTGTTTTAGTTAACTCAATGTATGAATTGTGTTATTTCTTTTGAAAAAATTATATAAATTGGATTAGGTACAATAGTTATTAAGTATGTATTTGAATTATGTGGATGGTATTATGAATATTTTTTTATTTTAATTGATTAAAAATAGGAAAACTTGTATTTCATAATTTTTTATTTTAAATTATTAGGTTTACGACGGTTCAAACTGCTCAAAGTAAATATAGCGACGGTTGATAACTGTCGTAATGTGCATAAAAATATAAATTTGAGTTGTGTTTTTAGCGACGGTTCTAACTGTCGCAAAATGTATTTAGAGGCAGTGTAACCGTCACAAAAATGGCGACGGTCTGGAACGACGGTTTTGAGAACGGTCGCAACTGGCCTCGCGACGCACAAATCTGGACAGTTTGCAAAACATCGCAAACATCAAACTGCACGGTTACAACCGCGCAAACCCTATTTTTAACCGCCGCA
>PGTU02016036.1:0-32239 GCA_002896215.2 Cicer echinospermum | reverse complement strand
CTTAAATTTTCTGTTTTATCAATTTGCCAAAAAATTATCGTTCATCAAAATTTGAAATTCTTAATTGTTCTAGTCAATTGTAGATTGTGTGTAAATTTTTGTTTTCATCATAAGATATGTTTTTAAATTAGATATGACTAAGGTTAAATCTGTATTGTGAAACTACCATAAGTCTTGATGGAATTAGTTGTTTGTTATCATTAACAAAACTTCTTCTTTGTTGTTATTAAGTTTGGTTAGATCTTATTCAAAATATTACAATTTTGCATATTAGTTGTTGATGGACCTTTGTTGTTGTCTTATTGAAGTTTATCTTCAAATTAGAAATGAACAACATTGATGGTTGTTTTAATAGTTAGTTGTTTGCAATCAATCTTTGTTGTTGCTATCAATTGTTTCGGAGGGCATAATTTTTTATAGGTAAAATATTGTAAACACGTTTATCTGTTGCAACAGAAGGAATTCTATTCACCCTTATAGATTTGGAGCCACTAAGACTAAACACTAGTGACTTAGTTAGATTAACAACGTTACTTGACTCTATTTGGCTGTGATCAATTATAACACTTTGATGTTGGAATCAAGGTTGGTTTTATTACTATGTAGCTTTTGATTGTTAACAAAGTATTTTATGAGAACAAATATATTGGACTTCACATAGTATGATGAAAATTCATGTTTTTGAAAGACAATCTAAAATAAGATTTGAATTCAGATTATAATTGAAGAAAATCTTTGACCAACTTTTAAAAGAAGAAGAAATGATTCAAGATTTGAATAAGATATGATCCAACATCTTATCAACAATAAAGATATAATTATTTACAAATAGATTGATCAAGATGTTCTTACAAGAAGATATAAAATAGATTTTGAGTTAATTTAATTGTTTGACAAGATTCATGTTAGTACTTGTTGCTTATTGC
Organism: Cicer echinospermum; assembly: GCA_002896215.2. Taxonomy (NCBI): domain Eukaryota; kingdom Viridiplantae; phylum Streptophyta; class Magnoliopsida; order Fabales; family Fabaceae; genus Cicer; species Cicer echinospermum. The sequence continues at coordinate 31,313 of PGTU02016036.1, read as the reverse complement.
TTGTCTATCGAACTGATGATTTTGCACTCTTGTTTTATAGGAATAGTGGAGTATAATTTTGATTGACCAACTGTATGTTCGAGTTATTACATTCTCATTCACGTTTAATCTTTAGTTATCAAAATGTTCATCCCTTAGTTAGTTAGTTGTTATTAAAAGTTTGACTTCACCCTAATCAAGTTACAAATATTTAGTTTGAATCTATTTGTTTAAAGTTTTTGATAAATAACTAATTGATTGAAACATTGGTTTCCGTATGAATTATATGTTTAAAACTTCAAGTATTGAATTTTTACGTAGGTACAAATATTATTATTTCTGTTGAAACCCAATTTAGAGAAAAATGACGTTTCTTTCTACTAAACTTTGAGTTAGATAGGAAAATATATCTCTTACGTTTAAAGTTTAATTTTGACTAAAATTATTATTTTTATTTTATGTGGCTTGGTTAAAAAAAATCAATTTTAAACGTGAATGTTAACTTAAATCCACTGAAAGTGTTGATGGTTGTATTCTAGATGAGCTAGAGTTTTGATATTGGTTTTTGAAAACAATTTAGAATGTTCGTCATGATTTAGTAGTATGAAATTCATATTATTAGCAATAAGTAATTCTGACATATTAGAGGTTGGTAAGAACTTAGGAATTTTTTAAAAAAATTGACATTGAAGAGTTAAAGTTACTTATTTTGTATGATAAAAATAACTTGTTTGAATACTCTCGACTATTTTAAAGAAATTAAATGAGTTGAATTTTTTGTTGACTTATAACAATACAATAAATATGCTACTGATTTATTTAATGTTTAAAACAGCTTTAAAGTTTAACAGTAGATACTAGGATATTGTTTTAAGAAAATTGAAAACAGTTGTGTATTTCTTGGTTTTAGGGGCTGGTGTGAATATTGAACCGATAGGGTGTTGGGATATTTATTTAAAATGATTGATTTGATTATGATATTACGAACTATTAGAAGTTTCGATCGATGTTTAGAGTTTTAAGATACTCTTCAGTGATTACAATAGTAATAATGATAAAATGTCTACTAATTAGGAAGAACAAGGAAAAAGAGGGAAAAAAAACAAAGTTTTTTAAAAAAATCTTTCTCAATAGTGAAATCTTTTTGAAATATCTTAAATTTTGGATTCTATAATGATTATTTTACACAGTAGATTTTTTTTGTTATATGATTAACATAACAAAATGGTATGCAGTAATTGGGTATGTGTAGAGTGCATCTTTAATTGATAGTGTAGAGTGCATCATGTTAAATTTGGTATGCGATATAGAAACTAAAATTTATTTTATCAATTTTTTATTAATATAAAATTGCAGATTTTTATTTGAGGACTCATTTTTACAGATTAGAACAAAACTCCAAATCTTTAAAAATTGATGATGTGTTATGTTTTGGACCAATTTTGTGTGCTTGATAGAAATTGAGGGAGATCTAAGCATGTGGTAGTTAGTGTGACAAGAGGCTACTATTTGTAGATTTATGAATTAGTTGTAATTCATTTCATTATCATATGTCTTTGTTTGTGTAATGTGCACTACTTTGTATATAAATTATACAATTTTTTTAAGTTTGATAAAATTAAGAAAAAATTGGAACTATTTTAGAAGTGTTAATTAATTGTAAAATTTCGTATTATCTATATATATAGTTTAAGTTTTATTTCAAAATATGAGTTTGAAAAATAATTAATTTTACAGTGATTAACTATTTAGAAATGTGTTTATGATGATTAAAGTACGAATGAGATTTTAAAGATCTATGATTTAAAAATATATGTGATTTATTTTATTTGATTGTATTTTAGAGAACGTGATTATCTTAGTTGTTTATTTAAATTGAATTATTGAAAAATAATTTTAAAGGAAAATTTGGAATTCTCACTGATTTTTTTTTGAGTGCTAAATGGTTAGTGATATATTTTTAATAATATATTAAGTCAAGAAATCATTTTTAGATGAGTGGTAACCTTGAAAGTGGTTTTTGCACTACCTTGATTCAATTTGTTGGTATGTGTTGGTATCTTTCTGAGTAATAATTATTTATCTTATTTCTATTTTGGGAAAATCTATATATGCTTCCATTTGTTGTATTTAAAAGATGATGGTTAATTCAAAAGAAATTTCAATCGTGATCAAATTTTGAGCAGTTAGGACCTCTATGAGAATATTGTTTCATTTTTAGAATCTCGTTTGATTATGAATGAACGTTAAACCTTGGTTGCTGTAATTTTTTATTAGATTATTTAATTGATATGATTATGTAAATATGTAAATTTTCGTGTGTTTCAAGTGTTCGTAATGTGGTTGGAATGGTGTGTAAGTGAGAATATCGCAGAGCATCTAATGTGAAAGTTATATTTCTCATCAAATATTGTGATATATTGATGTTCAGTCGCCTTCTTTATTGGTTGTAAACTGTATAGTAATTACAAATAAATTATTGTTGAAGGTAATTAATGAATTTAACTTGAAGAAGGAGTAGGAGTGCGCCTGCCTTCGTACTCCCTAAACCACGTTAAAGATACTTTATAATTATCATATTTGATTTGATGACTGCAGTTATTAGTTCCTTAAGTAGTTGACTACAATGAGTAAGAGGACTACTACCCCGATGACTCATGGTCAATAAAAGAGTACAACATAACTCATTATTTTGTTAGAAGTACCTTTTAATGTGTTGATTTTGTAAATTAATAAAAAAAGAAAATGTCATCCCTTTATAATCAATATATGAGTTAATTATTAAATATATGTATTGGAAATAGTATCTCTATCATTACTTTTTCCCTTGATTAATATAATAATATGTTTATAGATAAGTTGATTAATTCTTATAGATGTATTAGGTTTTAGATTATTTTAGACGTTAAAAAAGTACTCTCTTGTGCAGAACCTAAGTATAATTTGTTGAATGTCGTGGATATGATTTAGACTTATTTTTAAGGAGTAAAACTAGTAAATTTGGTTTGAAAGAAATAGTTGTGAAATGAAAGTACTTGAATATGTTCATTTAATCAACTAAAATGAACCTACGTTATTATTTGACAAAATCTATATGTTATGTTTTATATGTAATGATATGATGTAACTTTAGGGTATTTTACTTCATAATGAATGATAATGTTGATAACTATTTTATTTCATAATTGAATGATAAATATTATTACATGTTAATTGATTTATTTGTCTGTTGAATTTACAATGATGGCTTAATTGGAATTCTGATGCTTAAAATATTTCATAAACTAACTTGTGAATTTGAGAAGTGGAAGTTAGATATTAGTCACTCACCGTAAATTCGAGGACGAAATTCTTAACAAGGGAGAATTGATAACGAGGCCTTAAATTTTATATTAAACTATTTATTAGATTAGAAGATTTAAATAATTAATTTAATAATTAAAATTATTTTAGAATATATTGATAATAAATTTTGAATAATTGTTGTTATATATTATTTCTATGATGTGCTAGTTTATAAAATATTAATACATGAGCGATATAAACATAAAATATTATATTAATATTGAATATTTTAAAAAAATAAATAATTAATTTTAGTGAATATATATTTTAAAGAAAAATAATATTATACGGATTTTACGTGTAATACGTGTACCCAATAATATAATACTTTAGGTGCGCTTGACTATGTTACGTAGCACTAGTTATATTTCAATATGTATAACTATTTTATACTTATTATTTTTTTTATAAATAATTATCTTGAGATCCTAGTGATATTGTGTTTGATTTACATTATTTATTTTTTATGACATTTGATTTATATATTATTTATTAAGTTTAGTTAATTAATTATAAAGTGTGTATATTTATTTACTTATTATTATAATTCGACTTCTCAATGATGGTAATATTTTAATTTGAGTATTTAAAAAAATAAATATTATTATAGGATTATTTAAATATGAGATTTTTGGATTAATTACTTTTAAAGAGTAATATTTTTAATTATTAAATATTATTTGAAATAGTAATATATGCCTTTATTAAATGAAATCTGTGTTTTAAATAAAAAATAAATAAATAAATAAAACTAGAAAATCTAAAGGAGACAATGGGTTGTGATAACCCTATTGTTAATAAAAAAACAAACAAAGAGAAGGGAAATTGAAGGGCAGCCGTAACAACTAAAGAGAAAACACAAACAACTAACCCTATCATTTTGACACCGGGATCGATAACTGTTATAGAAAACCTTCTCAAATTTTCTCCCAAATTTGAGTATGTTATTTCATCCATTTAACTCACAATAATCATAATTTTCCAATTTTATAACAACCCCAATTTTCCGCTAAAAACCCACTTCTTCGTGTTGTAGAATTCGTTATTTTGCACCGTCTCCTTTACCGTAGTCGATTTGACTAAACCAACGCCAAAACGACCGTGTAAAAGTGGCTATATTATCCACTATTGGTTTCTGATTTATGGTAATTTGCTTTTAAACGATTTCGAATTAGTTTTTAGAATAATCCCTCATAACTTTATTGTTGACGTTACCCATTAAATTGTCGAGTTTAGATCGATCGAAGTGACAAAGAGTCAAAGAACAAATACTGTTTGGGCGTCGAATCGTATTCATGTGCCAAGCGCGAAAATAAGGTTAAGTGAAGAAGGTTTGAACTCATGAGTTAATATATATTGTGAATGAACGGAAAACCGTATCCCAACGATTCATCGCGGGGCTCGCTACGTATGGCCAGTAGCCCTTTGAGGGATAAATATTATGTTGAAAACATGGAAATTGTGAGATTAAAATATAGAAAGAAATATTTGTAGGTGTTGATTGAATTAATTTGTTCGAATGTGTGGCATTTGATTTATTGTGATATTTGATTTAATTTCGTTAAAATGTTGGCATTTGATATTATTGTGATATTTGATTTAATTTCTTAAATGTGTGGTTTGTGATATTATTGTGGTATTGGTTGTTGAATTAATTTTATGCACATGTTTTGTTAGATGAATTTAAATGATGTTATAATAAAAATAGATGGTTGTGATTAATTATATGTAATGATGTTAATGTATGATTAATATGGTGATGTGATTAAATTTGTGATGAATATATGTGTTGTTGTATTGATTTTGATGATAGTGATTCTATAAAATTGTGATGAGTTTATGTGAGATGATGATGATGTGTGTATTAATTATAGTGACGTATAAATGTGATGAGAATATTGTGACTTTCAATTTGTGACTGAGATTACGGTATTAATGGTAGTATCATACCAACGAGGGAGGAAAATAAATATTGTGAATTTGTGAAGTGGAGATTATTTTGTCATCATATAGGTAGACTTGACAAGCCTAGTGATTCCGGGAAGTACAACTGAATGAGCTGATCGTGGCGTCTGCTGTCGAGCCTTAAGGAATATTGTTAGACCTTGGAGTATTCGGATGGGAATTCCTAGGTGACTGGAGTAGCACTCCAAATGTCGGAGCTACCCACACAACACACGTTTACCTCGACTGTCACGTATTATGTGTCTCGGGTTGAGTTGAGGGGATCTATGAGGACAGGGCCAATTTTTGAGATTTGTCTCCATCGGATGGTGGCATAGTATCAAGCCTCAACCAATACTTACGAGAGTATAGAATGGTTGCCACATTGTGAAGTTAGGTCTAAGCTCATGCCAAAACATTGCCATTCTTGTGATTGTTTGTTGTGATTAATTATGTATTATGTGTGATAATTGCGATGGTTTGATGTTACAGTGAAGTGTATGGATTTTCTTTGATTTTGACTATATAATGTGATGTTTTTCCTTGAAGAATGTTTGTGTAATGATACAGTTTATTGATGATTAATTGCGTGTTCCTCTTATTTGTATTATACTATCAACATGATTTCAAAACTCACCTCCTTCGTTGTTTGTGTTTGACTGGCTTGGCCATGCGTTTGCAAAATCGCAGTTATTACAGGTTAATGAATCTTGAAGTTCAAGTTTGGGAGGAACCACGCTCTGATAGGTGATACCGGGAATCAGGGATTAAGTTGTATTTTACTTTTTTTAATTTGAAATGAATTTTTGTATGAATATCTAAGAAGTACTAGTAATTTTTTAAATTAAATCAAGTAATAATACTTAAATAAAGCTTATTGAGATTATACTATTTTAACGGAGAAAATAAGTTTAAAGTGTTCTTTTTGATTTTGAGAAACATGATATCCTAAGTTAAAAATAAAAGTTTTTATTTCTTGGATTAATATTTTTATTTTCCGCTGCAAATTTTATAGAAATATGATATAAATTATTATATATTATTTTGGGGTTTAGGGTGTCACATCAGCTCCCTTCTTTGCCACACATCATGTTTTTACTGCTCCAACAATCATCACATTAATCAAAACCATGGTTGTCACAAACATTAACATAACTGAAATCGACTTTGGTGATGCTATTTTTAAAAATCAAAGAAAATGGTAGAATCACTACGCCAAAAATGACATTTTATAGCGCGCCTTTTATAACGCTTAATAAATACAAGCGCTGTTGTATAGTACACGTAAAAATAAAGAGGCTACAACAACGCTTTTTTGACAAGCGTTGTGGAAAAAGCGCTGTTGTAGGGTCATATAGGGTCACACAACGCTTACACATAATGCTTACAAGGCTTTTACAGCGGTTTCTCAAAAGCGCTATAAATTAAAGCTCCCTCACATAATGTTTTACAGAGCTTTTGGAGCGCTTTAAACATAAGAGCTGTAAAATATAGCGCTCCCTCCTTATGTTACATAACTTTTAAAGCGCTTTTTTGACAAGCGCTGTGAAAGCCTTGCACTTTCACATATTAGAGCGCTTATTACACAAGCGCTGTAAAATAATTCATTTTAAATAAAAATCATTTACTTTAAATAAATAAAAACAAATTTAAAACAAATTTACAAACCCTCATCTCCTCTACGTACTGTGCGGCCATCTACTGCTCCTCCTTTATAAAAATTTGGATACGTTGTCTCAGGTACTATATTTATTAATTTTTTTTTTGTCACTAAAACTAATAAATTTTTTACATAATGAATCATATAAAATCTATTCTTTTTTGAAATTTGTTGATTTGTTCTGTTTTAAAATCAGACTTGGACCTTGGTTTCCATTTTCCAATATTAGATATGTGTACTATATATTGGTATAATGTTATCAGTAGCTTATTATTTGTGTAACTGCATTTATATAGGTCATATAATATGGACCGGAAATGGATGTTTTCCAATCGATTGTCAAAAGAGTATGAAAATGGAGTGAATGAGTTTGTTGAGTTTGCAGTGAAGAATGCAAAAGATCTAAATAGAATCGTTTGTCCTTGTTTAAAATGTTGTCTTGGAAAATGCGTTAGAGAAGATGAATTGGAAGGACATTTAGTATGACATGGAATTGATCAAAGCTATACATGTTGGATAAGACATGGTGAGAAAAAAAAAGGAAACATTAATTTTGAGAATGGTTCGACATATGCTTCAACTGATTTCGAAACAGATACATATGAGCCGAACCGAGTTGAGGAGATTACAAAAGAAGTTGAACAAGATCTTTGAGATTGTCCTAAAATGTTTAAGAGTTTGTTGAGTGATGCAGAGAAACCATTATATAATGGTTGTACTAAATTCACAAGATTGTCGGTGATATTAAAGTTGTACAACTTAAAAGCGAGTAATGGATGGTCTGATAAAAGCTTCACATAATTATTAACACTCTTAAAAGATATGTTTCCAGATGATAATGAACTTCCCAGTCGAACCTACGAGGCTAAAACCAATTTTTGTGCTCTATTGGCATGAGTTACGAAAGAATTCATGCGTGTCCTAACGATTGCATTTTATTTCGAAACGAATATGAATTACTAAAGGCGTATCCGAAATGCAATGTCTCTCGATATAAGAAGAAAAAATATACTCTAGCAAAATTTTGTGGTATTTTCTTATAATACCAAGATTTAGGCGCATGTATCGCAGTGAAGAAGATTCAAAACACTTGACATGGCATGCTTTTGAAAGAATTAGAGATGGAAAGTTTTGACACCCTGCAGATTTTCCATAATGGGCAAAAATTGTCTCTGTTAATTTATGGACCCAAACAACCGGGGAATGATATCGACGTATACTTGACTTCTTTAATTGAATATTTAAAAAATATGTGGGAGACAGGTGTGGAAGTTTATGATGGGTATAAGAAAGAATGTTTCAATTTGAGGGCTATGTTGTTCGGCACAATTAATGATTTTCCAGCATATGGTAATTTATCAGGATATAGCATTAAAGGTCAGTGTGCATGTCCTATATGTGAAGAGAGTACAAATTGGATGCGGTTGAAACATTGTAAGAAGAATGTATTTCTTGACATCGTAGATTTTTTACCTTATAGTCATCAGTATCGTGGGTGGAGAAATGCATTCAATGGAAAATCTGAGGAAGGTAAAGCTCCTTTAGCACCAACTGGATATCAAATATTTGAAAAAGTACAAGGTTTGACCAATAAATTTGGCAAACCTTTTGCAAGAGAGCTGGTCAAAACTGGGTGGAAGAAAAAGTCAATTTTTCTTTGAATTGTCATATTGGAAATCATTGTATATAAGACATTTCCTCGATGTGATGCATATTAAAAAAAATTTATTTGATAGTGTTATTGGTACGTCACTCAATGTTCCAGGAAAGTCTAAAGATGGCATCAATGCAAGATTGGACTTTCTAGATAGACTATGAGCGGCTGAAAGTTGTATTGCTCAACGGTACATTGTCAAGAAGCTGCTGAATTTTGTACTGAATATCTGTCCAATGTTGAATCCATAGGGCTTCCCATGTCTTGTCATTCGGGAATAATATCAGGAGAATGGATAATTGGAAAGAGATTAATGACTATATCAAGGACATAATGGGAGCAGACACAATTATATGTTCAGCACAATGATAATGAGGTTCAATCGTATGTTACAATACACATGGATCAATTATCTAGTTTGAACATGAATAGGAATCAAAATTGGATAACTCGAGAGCACAATCGAAGTTTTATAACATGGTTAAATAATCACATAAAGTCAAAGTTTGATATAGACTCTGGATCAATTTCACAGAGATTGAGGTGGCTAGAAAATGGTTCAAGTTTACATGTCTTTTCTTACACCGGTTATGTAATTAACGGCTACACATTTTATACCAAAAGAACAAGTGGTCAAACCACTATGCAAAATAGTGGAGTCACTCTCGTAGTTGAAGCGATGCATGTCTCAAGTGCAAAAGACAAAAACCCAATATATGCAAATCTATCATATTTTGGGGTTATCGAGCGCATATTGGAGTTAGACTACACAATGTTTCTTGTTCCCATATTTGGTTGCAAGTGGGTCGATAATAATAATGGCGTTCGGATTGAGGAGTCAGGGTTCTTGCTTGTCGATTTTAATAGGGTGGGATACAAAGATGAGCCTTTTTATTTTAGCGTCGCAAGCTCAACAAGTGTTTCATGTCATTGATCCTGGTGATGATAAATGGTCTGTTGTCCTATCAACCAATAAATAAGTGATGATAACAATAATGATGAAGATGTTGGTAATGATATTTTCTTTGCAACATCACAACCACATGAAATTGATTCAAATGATGATGGTTTATATCTTAGAGATGATCATGATGAGGGAATTTGGATTAATCCATTGTTTCGTATCGTTAATGGACAAACAAATGTGAATACCACCAGGAAAAGAAGAAGGACATCTTAATGTTTTTAATTGTTTTATATAAGCCATGTAATCTGAACTGAGTTCATGTAATTTTATTGTTTGATCTGCCAAAGTTGAGCCATCTTAGTATTAAGCTTGAACTGTATTTGATCTTAGTGTTTTATACTAAGTTCATGTAATTTAAGTGTTTGACCTACCAGAACTGATTTTCTGCTTATATTGAACTTGAAAAAGCTTTGTTTGAGTACTGAGAAAGAGTGCTTGCACATAATAAACACAAAGAAGCCTTTTAAAGCGCTTTGTGGAAAAGCGTTGTAAAAGGTTGCTTGCACATAATAAACACAAAGAAGCCTTTTAAAGCGCTTTGTGGAAAAGCGCTGTAAAAGGCTTTTAAAAAAAAAGAAAATAAGGAGGTCTTTTACAACGCTTTTTCAAAAAAACTCTGTAGTAGGGTTTTATATATAACAGTAAACCGCTTCAGTTTCCTCTTCATTACATAACTTCATACGCTTGTTTCCTCCTCCTCTTCATTCTCCTTCTCATTGTGAATCCTACAAACAATATTGCCTTGTTACTAACCCTCATTACGAAAACTTCATACACTTGTTTCCTCTTCATTCTCCTTGTCATTGCGAACCATCTTTGTTTCTGCGAACCCTACTCTCCATTACGTAAACTTCATACGCTCGTTTCTGCGAACCCTACTCTCCTACGAACCGTTCGTATTTCTACGCTGTTCTTCTTTGTTCGTATTTCTGTGTCGTAACCCTATTGTTCTTCTGTTTTTCAGGTATTGTATTTATTAGTTTTTTGTTTCACTAAAATGCATGTTGAACTTATACTGCTACGTACTTAGACTACTGCATGTTGAACTTGTTGTAGATAAATGGATACCAACAAGGATTTAGATCGTCAAAATGAGGAAGTTGTCAACACTAAGACTTATGAAAATGAAGTCAAACGTGGTGCAACCATCATGCAAAATGTCATAAAAGCAAGGAGTAGTGGCACAAAATTTGAGGTATACTATACTTTGTTTGTTGTTTATTTTTTATCTTTTTTGAAAGCATGTACTTACTATATGAGTTTATTAGGTTGGATAGAATGAGAGTGGGTCAGCCAATTGACCCCAACAGTTCCATGTTTGTAAGTTATATTGGGGTTGTTGTTCGGTAGAATATCCCCATCACAATTGACGATTGGAGAGATAAGACGTTGAAGGATGCGAAAGATATATTGTGGACTGATATACAAGTAACTTTTTTTATCCAATTTTTTGTTACTTATAATTTTTTCCATTGAAATACTTTACTCAAACTATATCTTTATATCGTTTGCAGACTGCTTTTGCTATTGACGAGGTGAGAAAGCCTTACGTGTTGAGAGTTGTTGGGAAAATACACCGGGGTTTTAGATCTCACCTCTCAAATTGCTATCTAAAAGATCGTGAAGGAAATATGAATGTTGGAGCTCCAAAAATATATAAACATTATATATCAAATGAAGAATGGAGCGCATTTGTAGCAAAACGTTCAGACCCCGTGTTTGTGGTAAGTGATTAATTTATTAGCATTTGTGTTTTATTATTCATATTCATAGCGTATTTTAAATTTTTACATGATTGTTATTTTTTTTATATAGAATATAAGTAAGGCAAATCATGAGAGGGCAAAAAATCCGACGCACCCATACAAAAAATCTTGTATGAGATATGCACGTCTAGAGCAAAAACTTGTAAGTAATTAAACATCACTTTTATATAATGTGGTACATTATAAACTATAGTTTCTAACTAATATTTTGTTTATGATTTTAACGAATAGCAACAAGACACCCAATCTGATCAATAGTTGGGTCGTCATATCTTGTGGAAGGAAGCTCGTGTAAATAAAGATGGAGTGGTTGATAACGAAAATGTTCAAAAAGTAATAGAATTTGTGTAAGTATATTATCCCTTTAATATTTTTAATATTGTATTTTAAAATGATATTGAACTTATCTTTTTAATCCTACGTGTATTTTAGGAGAATCTCGAACAAAGTTCGAAAAATCAAGAGGACAACAAAGCTAGTTGCAGGGACATTCTCGATAAAGTGTTTAATGTTCCTGAATATTCCGATCGCGTGAGGGGGAAATTATTTGGCGTAACTCCTAAAAATTTATTTCACCCGAGAAGTGCCAAAATCCATCTAATGAGGAAGTATTAGAGAAGCTCAAATTCCTATCAGAGCAAGTGGCACTCTTGTGAAGACGAATAAAGACAAGAAACTTCCGGATCAGCTCCAACTTGAAATACAAATGGAGAGTGAAAACTCGAGTTGCAACATTGGTCTCAAAAATCTTCCCGAGGTAATTAATTACTTAATAAAATAAGAAATTCATTGAACCTAATAGTTTCACATACTTATGTATTAACCATTGATTTAGGGTGTCACTCCTTGCATGCTGTACATATCCTCCCCTACTCGTTGCAAGGTCAGAAAAGGAACATTGTACAATACTTTGGGAAAAGTATTGCACAACACACCGATCCCTGCGGGCCATGTCAAGTAACATCAGTTATTGCTTTGGAACCAAATGCCCCGTTACCTATACCGGACAACGATGCAGATATGAGGTATTTGGGCGAAGCAATTGGTAGTTACGTGGCATGGCCCGCACATCTTGTTACCCTTGATAAGGTATGTTTAATTAATTGAAATGTATGTTTAATTGATATGTTTATTTCATTGCACGATATACGACTATGATTGGTTATATTTAATTGCTGATTTTTTTTTCCGCTGTTAACTTTAATTTCACATTTATTTAGATTCAGACAGAGTCTAAAGGAATGATACTAGATTCTCAGAAACGAGTCAGTCACATCGCTGGAAAAGGTTTGTCACATTTATTCTGTAAGGTTTGTCATTATTTTAGATTCAATAAACTAACAAACTAATTAACCTCCTTTTTTTAGATTCAATCCAATAAACAACCCGCACAACAAACCAGTTGCCAGAATAAACCAGCTGCCGCACCACAACTGGATGTTCATGGTAAAAATAAAGCCGAAAAACTTCAAAATTGGAGGGTAATAAAGCTGGCAAACTTCAAAGTTGGAGGGTAATAAAGCTGCCAAAGTTGCTGCTCAAAAACTAGATCGGGGAAAATCAGTTGCTGCTCCTGCTCTTAAAATAAGTCAGCCATGCCTTGCTCGATATGGGTTGTGTCTTGACATACAGACAAAAATGAATTTGGGCAGCAACAACGATTCACGCATCATAAGCATGGATAAAGCTATATTCGGAGATGAGTATGAAGAACTACTTGAAAAAGAGCACATATACAAACTTTTCAATCATAAGGAGCTGAGTGCTACTGTCATCAGCTTATACATTAGGTAAAAATTAATTTTAATTGCATTTATTGGTAATTAATTTAATTTATTGGTAATTAATCTAATTTGAAATTTTCATTGAAGGTTTTTGTATGAGAAGTTGGTGTGCACGCGCAGATTGTCAAATAGATTTTCATTCTTGTCTCTACATAAGCTTTCGATGTTTAAACTCGATCCAGTGAATATAAAGAAATACGTTGTAGATATCCTATTAGGAAATAAAGAGAAGGATAAGTTGTTCCTTGCACCATATAATTTAGGGTACGTAATTATATATTCTTTATTTATATCTTTTTTAATTTATGAGATCTTAATTTATTAGTTGTGTAAACAAAATTGCAAACCAAATTTTTGTTGTTGTAGGGCACATTGGGTGCTATTTGCAATCAATGCGACCTATGAAGTTATATACTATTTAGATCCCTTGCGCGACCATTACAACAATCACTCTGATATAAAGGCTATGTTCGACATGTAAGTAATATTCATTATTTATTCGATAGTGTTTTACAAATTTTTCGAGCTCAAAGAGGTGCTACAGTGTCGAAGCAAAAGTCAAATAACATCACATGGATTGCATTAAAGGTTTGAAATATATGCCTTTAAAATTTCATTTACAATCAATGCACAAATATTTATTGACTTATATGTTCTATTTTATAGTGCTCTCGTCAAACTAACAACATCGACTGTGGGTACTATATATTGCAATTCATGAAGGAGATTGTTGATATGAATCAAACTATAATCCCATAAACGGTACGGTATTTTCATTATTTGATTTTCATATATAAACTATGTATATATTTGATTCTAACTTATTTATGTTCAATTTTTATATCGCGCAATACTTTGACAATTCCAGTCCAACATACTCTGAAAGAGATCTAATTGAAATAAAAGAAGACTGGTGTCAGTATGTGATTGAAATGAAAATTATTTGATATGCTGGGAAATGGCATGCTACAAGGGATAGTTATATGAATATATGGTAGTTCTGATAGTTATATGTATATGAATATGGCACATTTGAAAAGTTGTGAATATGTAGTTATATGAATATGTATATAGTTTTGTGATGTCAATATGTGAATATGTATATTAATATGTTGTGAACTGATTGTGTAAATATGTAAAGTTATAATGTTAAATTATAAAGTTATATAGTTATGTTGTTGTGTATTGATTGTGAAATGATTGTGTGAACTGATTCTGGATGAAAATGATTTTGGAAAAAAAAATTAAAAGACAGCGCTTTCTAAAAAAATGCCATAAAAAACCAAAAAGCGTTTTTTAAAAATTCCATTTACAGCATTTTTTAATAAAACTAAAATAAGAATTCACCTTTTACAGCGCTTTTTCAAAAAAGCGCTGTAATAGGTGCATAATAATGCATCTACCGAATGCACCTTTTACAACGCTTTTTTCAAAAAAAGCGCTGTAATAGGCGCATAATAATGCATCTATTGTTTGCACCTTTTTACATCGTTTAATAAAAACCAGTTATGATAATAAAAACCATTTAATAAGATTAAGATATTTATTCAGTCAAAAAAAAAGATTGAGATTTAGTCAAAATTTTTATTGTTGAGATATTTAATTTTTTTTTATTGGTACCCGTTGACTACAAAATTTCTACAAAAATCATAAATATTTTGCAATTATTAAATATTTATTTTTCAGTTTATAGATGTATTTTTTTTATCAAGTGTTTGAATATTCAATGTTGTATTATTTAAATAAATCTTTCAAATAAAACTGTTGAATTAATTAAATATTACTTATCCAATAATAAATATATTTCTTTTCTCAAACACAGTGTCTGTAACACCCCGTTTTTCAAAGCGAGAGTGTATTTTTTTTTTCAAAAGAAATTAAACTGAAACAGAGAAATTAAACAAGAAAATGCATTTGGATAAATAATTGAGTCATTATAATTTACAAGCAGCGGAAAAGTTTCTCCAAATATAAATCCAAAGCATTTACACAACAACAAATGGTACATGGGGACCATTCAAATAAGATGTCAAACTGACAATATTAGTGTAAGTACAGTTTTCCAAATCAAAATACTCCAACCCAAAAAGTAGGACGTCTAGTCCCTATACATCAACCCTAATCTGATCATCCTACCAAAAACTATACACCCTGAGTGATCTCCACGCGCCCCGTGAGATCCTCCTAACGTAGCTGCAGTCAAGCGTTCCCATCTCCATTCCCGTCCGTAGGGTACGAACCGGTAGGATCGTCCTGACTCTCATCTGAGGGCAAAGCCCAGATTTTCCACAATAATTGTAAAGGGTCACCAACCGAAATTAACAAATAACACATAACATTTAAGTTTTAAAATGCACAAAATAACCTTTCAACTAAGCATGCACCTTAAAAGGATTTTCCATATGCTAAAAGTTCATATAATGCTTGCCAATTAACAATGAACTCAAAATGAATTCTCAAACCATCAAGTAATACATAACTGACCAAAGCATTGATAAATCAATTGAGCAATCGATTATCTAACTCAAAATAAGGACTTTTGCTGAGCCAATCGATTGCCAAATCGATTTGGTCAGTTCTGCTGAGTTTTTCCCTGCTTATTCTTCCAAAAATACTTAAACTAATTCAATCACACTCACACATAACTCCGAAACTTAACACTTAGCAAAACCCACACAATCACCACGACGAATTGGTTTTCGAAATAGTTTTGCAATCCATCGCACGCACACATGCTAATCAATACATAACACTTAGCAATTTCAACACAATTACCACTGTAAGACCCGTAATTTTAAAGTACCATTTATGTATTTTTGGTGTATTTTGGATTTTGGCTCGGAGGCTTTTAAGCCAAAGTTAATAATATTTTGGAGTTTTTTTTAATCAAAAAGATATTTCGATGCCAATTAGAATTTCTCGTCGATAAATAAATTGAAATTAAACTGCGGTGAATACTTTACGGTTAATTTTATGCGTTTCGGGCGAAACGGTAATTTAACAAAATATCTAGATATTTTGAGATATTTGTTAAGTTATATTTTATTATATATATATGTTTGCTTGGAGGGAAAAAGAAAGGAAAACTAGAAGGAAGGAAAAGGAAAAGAAAATAGTATAAAAGGGAAAGAAGGAAAAAGGAATAAAGGAAAAACAAAGGAAAGAAAAAGAAAGGAAGGAAAATCTAAAATTTTCCATCTCCTTCCTCAGTTCAGCCGTGAGCCATTTTCCTCCTCTCCCATTTTCAGTTTCGTCGCTTTCTTTTCTTCAAAACTAGTAACCCAAGGTTGGGTGAGAGTTAGATCAAGGTTTTCGCAACTCCACTTTTCCTCTTTGATTCGAAACGAAGAAAAACGGTTTTTTGAGATCCAAACACAAACCCTCCGTTTCTTCAAGATCCAAGCTTCATTTCAAGAAGTGATAGAAGGGAAGGTTGCTCACCTCCGTGCTACGGTGCTAGTGGACCAAATTTTGGAAGCGGCGTTGCGAGCGGAAAATTTACCGAATTTACTCACGGTGCCGTAATCGCACGTTAGAGCTAACGCGAAGGTAAGGGCTCCTTCCAAACTTTAGTTTGCATTTAGGGACTTATCTGTGGTTGTGTGGGAAGGAATTTGTTAGGGTTAAATGTATCGATTTTGGGGAAAAACGAAACTAGTGCGTTATGGGTAAAACCTTAGAGTTAGGTTTTGTTTATAATGATGAATGTTTCGTGGTGAATGAATTTGAATGTGATTGTGTATGATTATGAGTAAATGAAATTTGATGTATCTGGGTGTTATGTTGACTTTGATTTGTGTTCGTTGTATTTGGCGTGTCCATACTTGATGTTTGTTAATTGGTGTGGTTGTTGTGAATTATGGTTTGAATGTAAGAGTATATTTGAGTTTGTTTCCGTGGAATTTGAAACCATTAGAGTTAAACGAGTATTAAAATGGGGAAACTTTTAATACCTCGGTTTACTTAATGTGCATTTGAGGAAAAGGTTTAAGTTAACTGGGCGTTGAGAATGGGGAATCTCTTAATGTCCCGGTTACTTAAACGATCGTTTTTTGAAAATCGTTCCGGTAAATGAGTGTTAAGAATGGGGAATCTCTTAATGACTCGTTTACTGAATATTTTGTGTGAAAATCGTTTAAGTCAAAAGTATATTAAGAATGGAGAATCTCTTGATATGTCTGTTTGCTTAACGCTTTGTTTTGAAAATCATTAAGATAAAATCAGTATTAAGAATGGGGAATCTCTTAATGACTATATTATTTAGTGTCGTTTGGAAAACCGTGCAGACCCGTGATAGGTGGCACCTCGATAAACAGTACGGGCCCGTGATAGGCAGTACGTTTATGGTTTTCGCTTTTTGTAAATCGTGTAGACCCGTGATAGGTGGCACCTCGGTAAACGATACGGGCCCGTGATAGGCAGTACGTTTATGGTTTACGTTTTTTTTAATATCTCCATTTGCTTAACGTCTGTTGTGAATGAAGTCGGTATATGTCCATGCATTTTCATCCTTTTTGAAAATCGTGCAGACCCGTGATAGGTGGCACCTTGATAAATAGTACTTTGGCCTGTGATAGGCGGTACATTTATATGATTTACGTTTTTGAAAACCGTGCAGACCCGTGATAGGTGGCACCTCGATAAACGGTACGGGCCCGTGATAGGCAGTACGTTTATGGTTTTCGCTTTTTTTGTAAATTGTGCAGACCCGTGATAGGTGGCACCCTTGGTAAATAGTACTTTGGCCTGTGATAGGCGGTACATTTACAATTTACGTTATTTTAGTAAGCCGTGCAGACCCGTGATAGGTGGCACCTCGGTAAACGATACGGGCCCGTGATAGGCAGTACGTTTATGGTTTACGCTTTTTAGTAAATTGTGCAGACCCGTGATAGGTGGCACCTTGGTAATCGGTACTTTGGCCTGCGATAGGCGGTACGATTATGATTTACGGCCCTTCGAGGAGGGTTCTGGTTTGGAATTCCGAGTCCATGCATTTTGGCATATACGCATTGCATTAGGGTGCTTGTCACGCGAGTCGTGGTTGATTTGAGTTTTATGTTTAAGTGATTTGAATTTGAGTCGTTGTGGTAATTGCGTTGAAAATGCTAAGTGTTATGTGTTGATTGTTGTGTGTAAGTATGATGGTTATCGAGATCCCAATTGCCGTGGTAATTGCGTTGAAAATGCTAAGTGTTATGTGTTGATTGTTGTGTGTAAGTATGATGGTTATCGAGATCCCAATTGCCGTGGTAATCGTGTAGGAATTGCTAAGTGTTAGGTTGTGAACTTGATTAGGAATGACTTGAGTTAATGCATGAAATTTTGGAAAAAACGATCAGGGAAATCGATTTCCCAATCGATTGGATGAGTTGCAGGAAGTTCACCATTTTGACCTAATCGATTTGCCAATCGATTGTATAAATATATCTTTCAAAATCTTTTAAGAAATCGATTTGGAAATCGATTGGTAGAGAGGCAGGAACTCAGCAAAACTGCCGAAATCGATTTGGAAATCGATTTGGCAACACAGGGACTCATCAGAACTGACAAAATCGACTTAGAAATCGATTTGGGTCATGCAAAACTCAGCAGAACTGACCAAATCGATTTGGCAATCGATTGGCTCAGCAAAAAGTCCTCATTTTGAGTTAGATAATCGATTGCTCAATTGATTTATCAATGCTTTGGTCAGTTATGTATTACTTGATGGTTGGAGAACTTCATTTTGAGTTCATTGTTAATTGGGCAAGCATTATATGAACTTTTAGCATATGGAAAATCCTGTTAAGGTGCATGCTTAGTTGAAAAGTTGTTTTGAGCATTTTAAAAACTTAATTGCTATGTGTTAACTGTTATTTTCTGGTTGGTGACCCTTTTACAATTATTGTGGAAATCTGGGCTTTGCCCTCAGATGAGAGTCAGGACGGTCTTACCGGTTCGTACCCTACGGACGGGAATGGAGATGGGAACGTTTGACTGCAGTCACGTTAGGAGGATCTCACGGGGCGCGTGGAGATACTCAGGGTGTATAGCTTTTTGGTAGGATGATCAGATTAGGATGATGTATAGGGACTAGGTGTCCTTCTGTTTGGATTGGAGTATTTTTAGTTTGGGAAAACTGTATTTATACTATCATTGTCAGTTCGACTTCTTATGTGAATGGGTTCCATGTACCATTTATGGTTATGTAAATGTTTTGGATTTATAATTGGAGAAACCTTTCCGCTGCTTGTAAATTATAATGACTCAATTATTTATCCAAAGGCATTTCTTTATCTATTTCTCTGTTTTAGTTTAATTACTTTTGAAAAAAAAATATACCCTCGCTTTGAAAAACGGGGTGTTACATTGTGGTATCAGAGCATAGGTTTAGTTTTCTTTGGGGGCTGTGGAACCTTGGTTATAGATTGTAGGTCGACCTATAAGTTGGGAGTTGTCATCTGATCATGTGTCGGTTTAGGTGACTTGAGTTGTCAAGTCCAATATATTTATTATGTGTTGTTATGGTCGGACGTTAGTTTGGAATTAATTGAAGTAGTGTTAAGACTCTACTTGATAATGGTTTTATAGGAAACCATGCCGCCAAGAAGGAAATGACGCTCCGAGAGCCAACGCGAATAGGAATGACCAAATGGCGGAGGCTATGAATAACATGGCTGCTTCTGTGGCTGCACAGACTGCCGCCAAGAGACTCAACGGGATCTTGAAAAGAGAGGAAGAGAGATCCGTGCTGCAGAGTCAAGAGGGTTAGAAGACTTCCGTCGTTACAATCCTCCTAAGTTTAAGGGGGATGAGAATTCAGAGAAGGCAGATCAATGGATCCAAGAAGTGGAGAAGATTTTTGAAATGATAAATTGTCAGGCGGGAGTGAAAGTCAGCTATGCCACTTACATGCTGTTGGGGGATGCTGAGTACTGGTGGAGGAGTGCAAGGTTATTGATGGGAGCCGCCACGAGGAGGTGAACTGGGAATCGTTTTTTAAAGGAAGTTTTTAGACAAATACTTCCCGATGAGTACCAGGACTAAATTGGGTGACGACTTTCTAAAAACTTCACCAGGGAGCATGACCGTGGGCGAATATGCAGCTAAGTTGAATCTCTTTCGAGGCATTTCAGGTTCTTCCGTGAAGAAATTGATGAATCGTTCATGTGTCATCGTTTCCAAGACGGACTGAAGTATGAGATTCAAGACTCCGTCTTACCCTTGGGAATTCAATGTTTCCAAGCCCTTGTGGAAAAGTGTAGGGAAGTCGAAGATATGAAGAATAAGAGGGCTAGCCGAGGAGGGAATTTTGGTACAGGAGGGCCTAGTCGGGTGAATTACCAGAACAACAAGGGGAAACAAGTTGCTAAACCCTATGATCGACCACGAACTAACAAACGGTGGCCAGAATCGCCCGGGGAACCAGAATTTCGGGAGACAACTGGGACGAGTGGTCCGATGTTTCCGTTTGTGGGGAAGAGGGGCATTATGCTAATGCTTGTACCCCTAACACTCTCACCTGCTACACTTGCTAGAAGCCAGGACACATGGCGAAGGATTGCACGGCTCCAAAGGTGGAACCAGTTGTGAATGTAGCTAGGGCTACCCGTCCTACTGCTAGAGGACGCATTTATTGTGTGAATGCTGAAGAGGGGAATCCATCTGGTAATCTGATTCAGCGCGACTGTGAGATTGTAGGTAACACTTTAACTGCACTCTTTGATTCGGGGGCAACCCATTCCTTCATTGCTATGGACTGTGTGAATCGCTTGAAGTTATCTGTGTCTGCTTTACCTTTTGATTTGGTTGTGTCCACACCTGCTAAGACCTTAACCGTAAATTCAGCATGTTTACATTGTCGAATGACTATACAGAATAGGGATTTCTTGGTTAATCTAATTTGTTTACCGCTACAATCACTCGAGGTCATCCTCGGTATGGATTGGATGTCTTATCATTATGTGATATTGGATTGTGCTCGTAAATTGGTTCTTTTCCCCGAACCAGGAGTTGTTAAGTATTTAGCTGCTAACAAACTCCGAGTATCGCTAAGCGAAGGGACTCATGAGTTTTTGTCTCTGGCAAATGTGGAGGCAAGGATAAATGTGGATATAGAAGATGTGATACTTGTCAACGAGTATCGGGATGTATTTCCAACGGAAATTCCAGGATTGCCACCGGTAAGAGAAGTGGAATTCTTCATTGATTTGCACCCATGAACGGGACCTATTTCAATGGCACCTTATCGAATGTCGCCATTGGAATTAAATGAGCTCAAAGGGCCAATTGAAGACTTGTTGGAGAAGAAATTCATCAGACCAAGTGTATCACCATGGGGAGCTCCAGTTTTGCTAGTTAAAAGAAGGACGGAAGCTCGCGCCTATGTGTGGATTATAGACAGCTTAACAAGGCAACTATTAAGAATCGTTATCCTCTGCCTCGAATCGATGATTTGATGGATCAATTGAGAGGGGCGCGATATTTTCGAAGATTGACTTGAAGTCGGGTTACCATCAGATTCGAGTAAGGGAAGGAGACATTCAGAAAACAGCTTCAGAACCCGCTATGGACATTATGAATACCTGTTTATGCCGTTTGGAGTTACCAATGCACCGGCAATTTTCATGGACTACATGAACAGAATCTTTAATTCATTCCTTGATAAATTCGTGGTGGTATTCATTGATGATATATTGATTTATTCAAGGACTGAAGAAGAGCATGGAGAACATTTACGACAAGTTCTTGAGATTTTACGCGAGAAGCGATTGTATGCCAATCTGTCGAAGTGTGAATTTTGGCTAGAGAAAGTGAATTTCTTGGGACATGTGATAACCAAGGAAGGAATCGCTGTAGATCCGGCTAAGATTGAGGCGGTTCTTGCTTGGAAACAGCCTCAGACTGTCACTGACATACAGTTTTGTAGGACTGGCAGGGTACTTACGAAGGTTTTGCTAGAAAAGATCAACCGTTCGCATGGACGGGGAAGTGTGAAGAAAACTTCCAGTTACTAAAGAGAAAATTGACGACTCACCTGTATTGGTATTACCGCAATCAGAAGAACCCTATGAAGTTTATTGTGATGCATCTCACCAAGGGTTAGGATGCGTTCTGATGCAACACAAGAAAGCTGTGGCTTATGCCTCGAGACAATTGAAGATTCATGAGAGGAACTATCCTACTCATGATTTGGAGCTTGCCGCGGTTGTTTTTGCATTAAAGATCTGGAGGCATTATTTATATGGGTGCACGTTCACCGTGTTCAGCGACCATAAAAGCTTGAAATATTTGTTTGATCAGAAGGAGTTTGAACATGCGCCAGAGACGATGGATGGAGACTCTCAAGGATTTTGATTTCACACTGCAGTACCACCCTGGGAAGGCCAATGTAGTGGCTGATGCGTTGAGCAGAAGAAGTGTATCGGTGTCTTCACTAATTATGGCTAGACAACAAGAGTTGTGGGAAGCTTTTAGAGACTTGCACTTGAACGTAGAGTTTGCACCGGGAATTTTGAAATTCGGAATGATTAAGATCTCGAGTGGACTACTTGAGGACATTGCAAATTCTCAAGATGACGTCTTAATTCAGGAGAAGAGGAATCTATTAGTGCAAGGGAAGACGACTGAGTTCAAGATTGGGGCAGATAATATTTTGCGGTGTAATGGTAGGATTTGTGTACCAGGAATTACAGATATGCGGAAAACGATTTTAGAAGAGGCGCATAAGAGTAAGCTGAGTATTCATCCTGGAGCAACAAAGATGTATCAGGATCTGAGGCAGAATTATTGGTGGCCAGGATGAAGAAACATGTGGCGGAATATGTATCCACTTGTCTAACTTGTCAGAAAGCGAAGGTGGAACATCAGCGACCTGCTGGAATGTTGCAACCTTTAGATATACCTGAATGGAAGTGGGACAGCATTTCCATGGATTTTATAACCGGATTACCAAAGACAAGGAGGAAGAATGATTCTATATGGGTGATAGTGGACCGGCTGACTAAATCTGCTCACTTTTTGCCGGTAAGGACCACTTATAAGGTAGATCAGCTAACGGAGATCTACATTGCTGAAATTGTGAGGTTACACGGGGTACCATCGAGCATTGTATCAGACCGTGATCCGAAGTTCACATCGCATTTTTGGGGAGCATTGAACGAAGCGTTGGGAGCGAAGCTACGATTGAGTTCAGCTTACCATCCACAAACAGACGGGCAGACTGAAAGGACGAATCAGTCCTTGGAAGATCTGTTGAGAGCATGTGTACTAGATGATAGGGGAAGCTGGGATGATGTACTTCCGTTGATTGAATTCACTTACAACAATAGTTTCCACGCAAGTATTGGAATGGCACCATATGAGGCTTTATATGGGCGCAAGTGTCAAACGCCCTTGTGTTGGTATAAAGACGGTGAGAATATGATTGTCGGACCAGAGATGGTGCAACAGACTACGGCTAAAGTAAGGAAGATCAAGGAGAAAATGAAAGACTTCACAAGATCGTCAGAAGAGTTACGCGGACAAGCGTCGCAGACTTTTGGAATTCGAACAGGGTGACATGTATTTCTGAGAGTCACACCTACTACTGGAGTAGGTAGAGCCTTGAAATCGAAGAAGTTGACTTCCGAAATTCATTGGACCATATCAGATTTCTGCACGAATTGGGCCGGTTGCTTATCGGATTGCATTACCTCCGATACTGTCCAATATTCATGACGTGTTCATGTGTCACAGTTGAGGAAATATCTCGCAGATCCATCTCACGTGATCGAACCAGACACAATCCAGCTAAAGGATAACTGTCGTTCGAAGTACCACCCGTGAGAATTGATGACAGGAAGATTAAGCGGTTGAGGACCAAGGATGTTTCGTTGGTCAAGGTGATTTGGAACCCAATCACTGGAGATGCGACTTGGGAGTTGGAGAGCAAGATGAGAGAAACAACACCCAGAGTTATTATCGATGCATAGTTTCGAGGAGAAACTAATTTTAGGGGAGAGTAATGTAAGACCCATTATTTTAATACCATTTTATGTAATTTTGGTGTATTTTGGATTTTGGCTCGGAGGCTTTTAAGCCAAAGTTAATAATATTTTTGGGAGTTTTTTTAATCAAAAAGATATTTCGATGCCATTTAGAATTTCTCGTCGATAGAATAAATTGAAATTAACTGCGGGTGAATACTTTACGGTTAATTTAATTGTGTTTTTGGCGAAACGGGAATTAACAAATATCTAGATATTTTGAGATATTTGTTAAGTTATATTATATTATATATATATGTTTGGCTTGGAGGTGGAAAAAGAAAGAAAACTAACAGGAAGGAAAGGAAAAGAAAATAGACTATAAAAGGGAAAGAAGGAAATAAAGGAAGAAAGGAAAAAGAAAGGAAAGAAAAGGAGAAGGAGGAAAACTCTAAAATTTTCCCACTTCTCCTTCCTCAGTTCCAGCCGCGAGCCATATTATCCTCCTCCTCCCATTGTCAGTTTCGTCGCTTTCTTTCTTCAAAACTAGTAAACCAAGGTTGGGTGAGAGTTAGATCAAGGTTTTCGCAACTCCACTTTTCCTCTTTGATTTCGAAAACGAAGAAAACGTTTTTGAGATCCAAACACAACCCTTCGTTTTCTTCAAGATCCAAGCTTCATTTCAAGAAGTGATAGAAGGGAAGGTTGCTCACCTCCGTGTACGGTGCTAGTGACCAATTTTGGAAGCGGCGTTGCGAGCGGAAATTTACCGAATTTACTCACGGTGCCGTAAATCGCACGTTAGAGCTAACGCGAAGGCATAAGGGCACCTTCCAAACTTTTAGTTTGCATTTAGGGACTTATCTGTGGTTGTGTGGGAAGGAATTTGTTAGGGTTAAATGTATCGATTTGGGGAAAAACGAAACTAGTGCCGTTATGGGTAAAACCTTAGAGTTAGGTTTGTTATAATGATGAATGTTTCGTGGTAAATGAATTTGAAGTATTGTGTATGATTATGAGTAGATGAAATTTGATGTATCTGGTGTTATGTTGACTTTGATTTGTGTTCGTTGTATTTGGCGTGTCCATACTGAGATGTTTGTTATTGGTGTGGTTGTTGTGAATTATGGTTGAATGTGAGAGTATGTTTGAGTTTGTTTCTGTGGAATTTGAAAAACCATTAGAGTTAAACGAGTATTAAAAATGGGGAATCTTTTAATACCTCGGTTTACTTAATGTGCATTTGAGGAAAAGTTTAAGTTAACTGGGCGTTGAGAATGGGGAATCTCTTAATGTCCCGGTTACTTAACGATCGTTTTTTGAAAATCGTTCCGGTAAATGAGTGTGTAAGAATGGGGAATCTCTTAATGACTCGTTTACTGAATATTTTGTGTGAAAATCGTTAAAGTCAAAAGTATATTAAGAATGGGAAAATCTCTTGATATGTCTGTTTGCTTAACGCTTTGTTTTGAAAATCATTAAGATAAATCAGTATTAAGAATGGGAAATCTCTTAATGACTTATTTATTTAGTGTTGTTTTGAAAACCGTTGCAGACCGTGATAGGTGGCACCTCGATAAACGGTACGAGCCCGCTGATAGGCAGTACGTTTATGGTTTTCGCTTTTTGTAAATCGTGCAGACCCGTGATAGGTGGCACCTCGGTAAACGATACGGGCCCGTGATAGGCAGTACGTTTTATGGTTACGTTTTTTTTAATATCTCATTTGCTTAACGTCTGTTTGAATGAAGTCGGTATATGTCCATGCATTTTCATCCTTTTTGAAATCGTGCAGACCCGTGATAGGTGGCACTTGATAAATAGTACTTTGGCCTATGATAGGCGGTACATTTATGATTTACGTTTTTGAAAACCGTGCAGACCCGTGATAGGTGGCACTTCCGATAACGGGTACGGGCCCGTGATAGGCAGTAACGTTTATCGGTTTTCGCTTTTTTGTAAATTGTGCAGACCCGTGATAGGTGGCACCTTGGTAAATACGTACTTTGGCCTGTGATAGGCGGGTACATTTTACAAATTACGTTATTTTAGTAGCCGTGCAGACCCGTGATAGGTGGCACCTCGGTAAACGATACGAGCCCGTGATAGGCAGTACGTTTATGGTTTACGCTTTTAGTAAATCGTGCAGACCCGTGATAGGTGGCACCTTTGGTAATCGGTACATGGCCTGCGAATAGGCGGTACGATTATGATTTACGGCCCTTCGAGGAGGGTTCTGGTTTGGAATTCCGAGTCCATGCATTTTGGCATATACGCATTGCATTAGGGTGCTTGGCACGCGAGTCGTGGTTGATTTGAGTTTTATGCTAAGTGATTATGTGTTGATTGTTGTGTGTAAGTGTGATGGTTATCGAGATCCCAATTGTCGTGGTAATTGCGTTGAAAATGCTAAGTGTTATGTGTTGATTGTTGTGTGTAAGTATGATGGTTATCGAGATCCCAATTGCCGTGGTAATCGTGTAGGAATTGCTAAGTGTTAGGTTGTGAACTTGATTAGGAATGACTTGAGTTAATGCATGAAATTTTGGAAAAACGATCAGGGAAATCAATTTCCCAATCGATTGGATGAGTTGCAGGAAGTTCACCATTTTGACCTAATCGATTTGCCAATCGATTGTATAAATATATTTTTCAAAATCTTTTAAGAAATCGATTTGGAAATCGATTGGTAGAGAGGCAGGAACTCAGCAAAACTGCCGAAATCGATTTGGAAATCGATTTGGCAACACAGGGACTCATCAGAACTGACAAAATCGACTTAGAAATCGATTTGGTCATGCAAAAACTCAGCAGAACTGACCAAATCGATTTGGCAATCGATTGGCTCAGCAAAAGTCCTCATTTTGAGTTAGATAATCGATTGCTCAATTGATTTATCAATGCTTTGGTCAGTTATGTATTACTTGATGGTTGGAGAACTTCATTTTGAGTTCATTGTTAATTGGCAAGCATTATATGAACTTTTAGCATATGGAAAATCCTGTTAAGGTGCATGCTTAGTTGAAAAGTTGTTTTGAGCATTTAAAAAACTTAATTGCTATGTGTTAACTGTTATTTTCTGGTTGGTGACCCTTTACAATTATTGTGGAAATCTGGGCTTTGCCCTCAGATGAGAGTCAGGACAGTCTTACCGGTTCGTACCCTACGGACGGGAATGGAGATGGGAACGTTTGACTGCAGTCATGTTAGGAGGATCTCACGGGGCGCGTGGAGATACTCAGGGTGTATAGCTTTTTGGTAGGATGATCAGATTAGGATGATGTATAGGGAGTAGGTGTCCTTCTGTTTGGTTTGGAGTATTTTTAGTTTGGGAAAACTGTATTTATACTATCGTTGTCAGTTCGACTTCTTATGTGAATGGGTTCCATGTACCATTTATGGTTATGTAAATGTTTTGGATTTATAATTGGAGAAACCTTTCCGCTGCTTGTAAATTATAATGACTCAATTATTTATCCAAAGGCATTTCTTTATCTATTTCTCTGTTTTAGTTTAATTACTTTTGAAAAAAAAATATACCCTCGCTTTGAAAAACGGGGTGTTATAGGTTATAAAACCCTTGCCCTTCAATTTTTCCCCAAACCCTTCTTTCCCACAATAGTCAACTGGTTTTTATATCTCTATTACCTCTCCAAGTCTAGTGTTCAACTCAACAAAGGTAAGTTTTCCTCCCGTATCAAGCTTTCTTCCATTATCAAGTAAGTTTTTAGAAGTGTTACTTTCAACTCCTTCTTTTTCTTCTTGATGAATATGGATTGTCTGAATTCGAATTTGTGTTAGTGGTAGAGATTGTTCATTGAAGCATGTGGGTTGTCTAAATTTGAATTTGTGTTAGTTGTAGAGATTGTTCATTGATGCATGTGGGTTGTCTGAATTGAAATTTGTGTTAGTGGTAGAGATTTTTCACTCCTTCTTTTCTTTCTTAATGAATATGAGTTGTTTGAATTCGAATTTGTGTTAGTGGTAGAGATTTTTCATTTATGAATGTGGATTTTCACTTATTTCATATTTTGTTTTGAATACAAAATCTGTAATGCATTCCAACTGTTTGAGAAAATGACACAACCACTTTCGAATTTTAATTTATCAACTATCAATCCATGTGTATTTTTATCTTTCCGAATTTTGTTGGATAAATTCGGGGCAACCATTGTGGTTATTTTGTCAAGGGGGTGAATGCTCAAACTAATTTTCTCCAACCTTGAATATTTTGAATCCTGAATGTCCTTAGTTGTTTTGCCAGACCTAATGACAACCCAACATAAAGCAAAATGCACTAAGGTCACAAATACATCCTCCTCCCAATCACACGATACGTTCTTATTAAAGATCATGGCAACACAAGAGTTTCATGCCAAACTTCCCACAATCAAGAAGTTAGTGAGTGAGAAAAATTGAGTTGGAAGAAAATGAATTTATTGACATCCAGACAATGATTGCTGCCAGAGGATGGGGGAAGCTGGCCAGATTTGTCACCAAATCAAGCAAACCACTAACAGTGGAATTCTTCTTCAATGCCTTTGATATGAAGTATGACAAATCAGTTCCACATGATCAATTTTTGAGTTATGTGAGGGGAAAAAAGGTGTCCTTCACGCTTCAAGTCATAAATGAAATCTTTGGCCTGCCAAACTATAAGGATTGCCGCTTTCAAGCAATGGAGGACATAATTATAAAAATAGACACTTGGAAGATCTTACACATTTTATGCATAGCAGACATAAATTGGGTACAAAATAGAGATGGCACAACTAGGAAACTGCACTCGCTAGGTCTCACCCCAATTGCAAAAGCATGGAGTACCTTTGTTCATCATACGTTGCTTCCATGTTCAAATGTGTCAGATATAACAGTTCAAATATCATGTCTACTAGCTACTATCATAAAGGGTGACAGAATTAATGTGGGCATGTTACTAGCTCATGATCTTTGGGGGACAACAATTTTTGATCCTCTGGCAGGCTACTTCAATCATGCTTCCCTAATAAGAAAACTATGTGAGCAATTGAGAGTGTCACCTAAACAGGGTGAAGAAATGATGAAACCTGTTATTCCAATCACTACTAAGTGGATAGAAAAACACTCAATAATTCTGGCACAATATCCTGGTGCTCCAAAAGCAGCGACACCGACGAAGGAAAATACTAATCCATAGGGGCCACATGACCATCTTCAACATCCATCACATTTCTCCACCGAGGAAAGATTTGGCAGGCTAGAAACTATGTTGGAACAATTGATGATCGATCAGCGAGATAGACATGCCATAATAGAACTGTGGATGATTGATCTCTATCGAGCCTTCACTTCATCTCAATAGACACTTGGAGACATGTTTTATTCTGACTTATTCTCACCTCACCAATATACTGACGACTATAGTGGTATAGGAGCGGAGGACCTAAGCAAGTCCCCTTGAATTACCCAACTAAAAGAAGTTTTCTTTCCTTTTTCTTTGTTTTTTATTTTTTTATTTTATTTTAGGAGTCGAATTTAATTTTTTTTTTCCTTTCACTAAATGTGTACTATGATGAAGAAGTTGTAATAACTTGCATTTAGTCTTAGGTTTTTTGTTTGGGATTTTAAAATCTAACTTTTATTTCTTAGCTCATGTTATTGCTCAATTCGACAAGTCTTACTAATGCATACATTATTTATTATCAAGTAGTTGTAGAAGGCTAACGTGCCATCAATTTTTCAACAAAAATGTTAACTTTTCAATGACATATTTGACATCATATAGATAGTTCATACTCTCTCTTATTATCCTAGTTGTGAACTTTTGGGCCTAAACACGTTAATTCTTTGTTGTGTGATTATCCAGATATGTGTTATCCCTTCAGAACTTGCACTAATTTTGACTTGCATCATTTGTAGTTTATGCATACACAAAGACGATTTTGTTTGGTCGTTTGAGTCTTTTTAACTATCCTATGCAAATTTTATCCTTTCCTAGCCCCTTTTAGCCTTGCCCTTTCTTTCGGTTACTAGCCACATTACAAGTCAAAGACATGACTTTAATTCAATCACCTTACTTGGAGTTAGGTAGAAAAACTTTTGTCTCGTCTTGGTAAAATTCTAAGTTTGGGGTTGCTCATGGGATAGCAACCTTTTAAGTTTGGGGTGGTGATTCTCATAAATAAAATAAATAACAAGTAAAAAAAATAATCAAAAGAAAAAGAAAAAAAATTCAGTTTGTGCACTTTGATAAATAACATCTTCTTGGTTCTTTTGTCAATGTTTGAGAATCTCCACCATAAAATGTGAAATAAAATAAAATAAAAGAGGGATAATAATTTGAAAATGTATGACTAACCCCAAGTAATAAAGCCTGCTATCCCAAAATGTCATACCCTTACATAAGCCTCATTATAACCCGAAAGCCCTCCAAAAGTGTATGTGTTTGTTGCATTCTGATTGCTAACTAGAATTTTTTTCAAGTTTATGGTAGCGTGATGCATGTTCTAGGATTTGGGTGATAAAGTCATAATCCTTGCTAAACACTTGAGAGAAATTTTGGTGAGATTGTGTGAAGTGAAAGTAGAACTTGATGAATGAATGTTAACGTGTAAAAA
Source organism: Cicer echinospermum (assembly GCA_002896215.2). NCBI lineage: Eukaryota > Viridiplantae > Streptophyta > Magnoliopsida > Fabales > Fabaceae > Cicer > Cicer echinospermum. The sequence continues at coordinate 669 of PGTU02016036.1, read as the reverse complement.
TTGTGTTGTTTTTTTTTAGCAACACGATGAATGTTTTGTAGTGACTACAACTTTGAGAATTGAGTTTGATTTGAGAAATTGAGTTTAAATTTGCTTTGCTTTTACACTGTCAAAATCTTTCAATAACACTGTTCGTTTGCGACAAACAATCAGATTAAGTTTGAGGTTGTGATGACTTTTCACATCATATTGACCATATTTTTATTGTTCTATAGTCTTAATGTTCTATATGGATTTAGTTATTTTCAAAGAGTTAATTGCATTCTTTTTTATTATAGTTTTCTTTGAACTTAATAAATGTTTATGTTCTTCTTCCCCTTGATTATGTAGATTTTTCTGTAGTTTTTTACTGTTTTTTGTTTTAGTGCAGAGCTGAATTTTGTGAGAAATCAACATGAACCCTATGTGGAGTGTTTCACACTCATATCTGAGTCTTAGTATGTTACCACATTGGGAGCAACCAAGCTCATATGAAAAGCCTACGATTTTATTTGAATTACACCAAAACCATTCAAACTAAGACGAGGAGAAAAATGCAGAAAGAACATCAAATAGTATAAGCTATTGTGCTAAAGCGCCAACCGCTGCACTGGGGCGCATTTCCGCACTATGAATTTTGCCATAATCCTTGAGGCGGCCTAGCGCCGAACACGCATCAGAAATCTCTTT
>PGTU02016035.1:0-25416 GCA_002896215.2 Cicer echinospermum | reverse complement strand
ACATATTAGACTATACGCATGAATAAATATCAAAATATATTTTATATTTCATGTTTTCTAAATAATAGTATTTTGTGTACATATTTAAAAGTATAAGTGTTAAACGATCTATGTATATATGTGCGTTTTTTTTTCTATGGAAGGCTAATTTTATAAGATTAACCCATAGTTAAGTTTCATCAACACCTTGAGATTCAGGTACACTTTCAAATTTTTGCTTCTGATTTCTATCTATGTTTATTTGATTATATTGATATTTCTGATTGCTTAAATCTGATTTCAATAAGATCGATTTAAATTTATTTGACAAATTTGGTTTAGGTTTCAATTTGATAAAAAATTATAATGCAACGCTTGATCGTTAATTGTAATATTTATTGATGATTGTGATTCTTAATCCTGTCGAAGAAACCGATGCCCATAGGATTGATGTTAGCTTGTTTGATCAATTCTATATTCAAATAAGTATAGAATCACGACATTAGAAATTAACTCATTGATAGAATATGTGATAGGTTTGAAACTCGAATAAGTGGGTTAATCGTTTTGCTCAGCGTTAAAACAAAAATCTAGAATAAAACCCCTTTCTAATTTCAACTTTTCATTCAGTTAATATTATTATATTAAAGTCCTTGCGAAACGACTCGAGTTATTACATTTATTTACGTTTTATCAATTTGTATTTGACCTGTGTGTGACCAGCAGTCAATCGATCAATCTTACACACATGTTTTTTTGATATTTGAGGTTTGATTTGTTTCCTTAAAAAAATATAATCCATTTAACTATCTCGATAATTTTTTTAGAGTTTTGTAAAAATCTTTATCTTTGTTGTAATTTAGATTTAAAATTTGTTCATTGTAATAAAAAACAAGTTTGAGTTGGTCATGTATTTTATCTTTCTAAAATATTATGTTACTATAAATATATATAATAAATATTATCCCTCGGAGACTCATTAAATAAGCAAAATGATTATTCTCACTCTTCTAAGTACCATATATGTTAACATATCCATGCCAATTACATGATGAATACCAAGGGCGGAAGCGTACCTGTGGGAATTTCCATTGATGAAATCCTGGGATGATGATGATAGAGCAATGGGTTGGTGATCTTCCTCATAGCAAAACACCCTGAAGACCTTGCTCTCTTGATGGGATAGAGAGAACCAGAGAGTTTTCTCCACTTAGGGTTTGGTGAAACTGAATAGTCTTGTTGTGTTTGCTTGGGACCATTACCCCTATATATAAACTATTATTAGTTATATCCCAAATTGCAGTATTTCCAATTCAGCCCCTCATTAAATTTAGAAACTGCCTGGTATCTACACTATTAATTTTCATTAATAATATATGCTCTTTAGCCATAAACTATTTGTATATTATTTGACCCCTAGTTATTGGCTAAATTATATAATGACCCTAACACACTTTATTAATTAATTACATATGTGACCCATAAATCTTACAATCTCCCACTGGTCAAACATGTATCCTTAGGAGTGTGTTAGACTTTATGACGTCAAAAATGTCATTATTAATTATCTTGAGCATAATCCAAATTGTCCCGTCCATTAATCATATCAGCACATGGAACCAAAGAGGCTTTCGTCATAATAAGCATAACTAAACCATCAATGATCACCCGTACTGACACAACTAAATGACATAGACCCATTATGAAAGTGTAGCATGAAATTACATGAAGTTGGTCAATGCATGTCAATTTTCAACTGGTCCTACTTTATCGAATGAGATCATACCATAACTTAAATGTACAAAGTAACCAAAAACTGAATACTTTTAAACTTTATTTTCTGATCAGAAAGTCCAATACAAATGTATTTGTACTTTACAATTAAACATAGAACATGAATTACATAATGGACGAAACTCCCACTAAAATCAAGATTCCTCAAACTGCAGCACACCCATGTGAGCAGTATGCTCATGAAAGACCTTGGGTGGTAGACCTTTAGTGAGTGATCCGCAATCATGGAGTTTGTCCTTAAGTGTTCTATGGATATCTCTGTCCACTTTGTACCTTCTCTTTAACAACTAGGAACTTAATGTCAATGTGCTTTGACTTGATTGTGCTCCTATTATTGTTAGAATACAAGACTGCTGATCTATTGTCACAATACAACTTGAGTGGTCTTTCAATCCCTTCAACTATTTGCAGCCCCGTGACAAAATTTCTCAGCCAAATGCCCTGGTCAGATGCCTCATGAATTGCTACGAATTCTGCTACCATGGTTGATGAAGCAGTAAGACCTTGCTTGACACTACGCCAAGAAACTGCTCCACCAGCTAACAGAAAGACATAGCCTGAAGTTGATCTTAAGCTGTCTTGGCATCCCGCAAAATCCGAGTCAGAGTACCCAATGATCTCTACCTGGTCTGACCTCCTATATGTGATCATGTAGTTTCTTGTTCTCTTCAAATATCTCATGACCCTCTTGGCTGCTTTCCAATGGTCAAGACCTGGATTGCTTAAATATCTGCCTAAAAATCCCTACTATGAATGCTATGTCTGGACGCGTACATACTTGGGCATACATAAGACTCCCTACAGCTGAAGCATAAGGGATCTTTTGCATTTCTTGAATTTCCAAACTTCCCTTAGGGCACTGTTTGAGGCTAAACTTCGTCTCCCATTAGCAACTGGGGGTGTCCCCTGGTTTGCAATCCTGTAACCCAAACCTTTTGAGAACCTTATCGATATAGCTCTTTTGTGACAATCCAAGAATACCTCGAGATCTGTCTCGGTGTATCTGGATTCCTAATACAAAAGAGGCGTCACCCAAGATCTTTCATCTCAAAATGTTTTGATAGAAATTTCTGTTAGTTTCGTGCAACATGCCTATATCGTTAGTGGCAAGCAGTATGTCATCAAACATACAAGACCAGGAAAAATATGTCTGCTCCCATTGAACTTATGATACACACAATCATCAACTGTATTCATCTCAAAACCAAATGAGAGAATTACTTGATGAAATTTATGGTACCATTGACGAGAAGCTTGTTTAGCCCATAAATGGATTTCTTAGTTTTGCACACCATATTCTTTGGGTCTCCCAACACAAAGTTTCTGGCTGCACCATATAGATCGTCTCATCAATGTCGCCATTGAGAAAAGCTGTTTTTACATCCATTTGATGAAGCTCCAAATTAAAGTGAGCAACAAGAGCCATGATTATTCTTAAAGAGTCCTTCGATGAACCGGAGAGAAAGTCTCTTTATAATCAATCCTTCCTTTTGAGTATAACCCTTAGCTACAAGACGTGCCTTATATCTCTCCACATTACCATTGGAATTCCGCTTGGTTTTAAAAATCCATTGCAACCAATGGGTTTCACTCCTTCAGGTAATGGGATAAGTTCCCAAACTGGAATTGTCTTGCATAGACTTGTACTCCTCATTCATTGCTTCGATCCACTTATCTGAACGAGAATCTTGCATGGCTTGATGAAAGTTGACCGGTCGTCTTCCGTCATGCCAACATTTTCCTCTACCTCATTGATAAATTACTACATAATCATCTGAAATAGCATTTTTCTTTCTCTAGTGGATCTCCGCAATGGAGCTGGGCTCTTGAGGCACTTGTTCTTGAGGATCTTGAATTGATCTGGATTTTGTTCTTCCTGAACAACCAGATCATCTTGAGTTCGTTCAATAATGGGAAAGTCAATTGGTGGAAGAATCAGTTCTGAATTGTTACGATTCTTCCTCAAAGACAAAATCTTTAACCTTAATCTTCCCCCAAACTCAATATCCTCAAAGAACGTTGCCGTCCCCGTCTCAAAAATTGTTCTCAAATTAGGATCATAAAATTTATAGCCCCTTGATTTTTCTAAGCACCCTATAAAATAGCTGCTAATTGTTCGGGGTTCAAATTTCTTTTCATTCGGCCTATAAGGCCTTGCCTCAGCTGGACATCCCCAAACATGAAGGTGCTTCAGACTAGGCTTACGCCCAATCCAAAGCTCATAAGGTGTTTTAGCCGCTGCCTTAGTTGGTACTCTATTAAGAATGTATGCTGCTGTTTTTAATGCCTCTCCCCAAAGTGACTCTGGCAAGGTGGAATGACAAATCATACTCCTTACCATATCCTTAAGAGTCATGTTTCTTCTTTCAGCTACACCATTCATGCTGGGTGACCCCGGCATAGTGTATTGTGGGACGATTCCACATTCCTCTAGGTATTTGGCAAATGTTCCCGGACGTTGTTCACCTGAACCGTCATATCTGTCGTAGTATTCACCACCACGATCAGATTTGACTTTTTTAATTCTTTTATTAAGTTGATTCTCAACTTCTGTCTTAAAGGATTTGAACACGTCTATTGATTGGGACTTTTCGTGAATTAGGTAAAGGTAGGCATATCTAGAATAATCGTCTATGAATGATATAAAATATTGTTGACCATTCCAAGAAGGAGTTGGAAATGGCCCACAGATGTCCGTATGTATCAATTCTAAGACGTCTGTAGCTCTATATGCGCCTAATTTCTTATCTTTAGTCTGTTTTCCTTTAATGCATGCCACACAAACATTAAAGTCTGTGAAGTCAATGGAGTCTAAAATTTCATCTGATACAAGTCGTTCAATTCTATTTCTAGAGATGTGACCTAGACGCTTGTGCCAAAGCACCCCTGAATTGAAATTGTCAATTTTCCGCTTAGTACCACGTGATTCCACATTCAAGGTTTCATTATAGTTAGCCACAGTTTCCAACAAATAAAGATTATCATAACAAGAAAGTAAACTGGTTCCAACAACATTCGAATTAAAAGACAAAGTAAATTCTTTATTCCCGAATGAACAATAATATCCTGATTTGTCCAAATAAGGAATAGAGATCAAATTCCGTCTAAATGACGGTACAACAAAAGTGTCTTTTAAATCCAAATAATGACTGGAACTTAATAATAATCTAAATTTTCCTATGGCTTCAACTTATACCTTCTTCCCATCTCCTACATAGATGCATCTTTCAGTATCACTAGGTTTTCGGAAGTTCAGGCAACCTTGCATTGAAACACTGATGTTAGTAGTTGCACCAGAGTCTAACCACCAAGTGTTTCCAGGTACTGAAGCTAAATTAACCTCAGAATAGACCAAAGACAGAATCATACCTTTCTTAACACGCTAAGCGTGATATTTGGCACAATCCTTCTTCACGTGTCCAGAACTCCTACAGAAGAAGCAGTTGTTATCCTTAGTCTGCTTCTTTTGTTCTGGACCCTTAGCAGCAGCTTTGTTCTTGGGCTCCTCAATTCTTTTCCTTTTGCCCTTGTCTTTAGAGATGCTAGTAAAGTGAGCACTTTCAGTCCTATCTTGCTTCAGCCTGTCCTCTTCTCGCACACATAATGAAATGAGCTCATTAAGAGTCCATTTCTCCTTTTGACAATTATAAGTCACCTTAAACTGACTGAATTGCGAAGGAAGAGACAACAATACTAAATGAATGAGTAAGTCATCTGACAACTCAAGCTTTAGACCTTTAAGCTTAGAAGCAATGTTGGACATCATCATAATGTGCTCTCTTATATTTCCCTTGCCTTGATATTCATGGAAATTAAATTCTGAAGCAAAGAACTTGTTTCAGCCTTATCACTTTTTACAAAGCGTTTTTCCATCTCAACAAGGAAATTTTTAGCTGTATCTATCTCATCCGAGACAACACCTCTAAAGACCTCAGGAATGCCACGCTTTATGATCATAAGACTTATGCGATTTGAGCGATCCCATTTCTCATACTCTAATTTTTCTTCAGAAGAACTAGAGTCCTTAGGAGTAGGGGTCGTTCAATTCTTAATGCAAGGTCTAGATCCATGCAACCAAGAACAATCAGAATGTTCTCTTTCCATTCCTTAAAATTTGTCCCATCAAGGACAGGAATAGAACTCAAATTTGCAGATATGGAAGCAACCGATGCTGTAAATTAAATAAAGAACGAAACTTAGAAACTCACATTATAGGAAAATAAATCAATAAATAAATAAATAAATACATATGTTCAAATCATGGAATTTAACCCATCTCAAGATACCCAGTGCACCATTGATGTCAAGTCTTTGGACAGTAACACCAACTGCTAGTGGTACTCTTGTTGCAACGATCAAATATTGACAATAAGACATGTCAAACAATAAACCTTCCTTTGGGCCGATTTACTGCTCACATGTATACCAAATAATTGTCACACATTTATCATCGCAGGTGTACATGTAATTCTGCCAAATGTTAACCTTCCTTTGGGCCGGTCAGTACCCGCATGAATAAGCATATACACAACCATTTGATACTCTTCACGAGCAATTTAGACAAGAGAGGTCACTTTGGGGACGTCAAGTTTCAATTAACTCATTCAAAAATGTCAAACTTGACTTGAACATATATTTATTATATCCAAATAAAACAGTATTTAAAAAAATATTGTTCACTAATATAAACTTTATTTTATTAGTATTAAAAAAAATATTGTTCACTAATATTGTTTCAAAAAAAAATAAAAAAAAAAGTCATAATAAGAAGCCTAAAACAGCACCAAAAAAAAAAACAGATTTTAATAGAACTTCAATAATGGTGTTCAGATGAAATAAAATTATCCAAGATTGAACAAAACAGCAAGATATATTTCTCGGGCAAAAATTCTGACATGATCTCCAATAATTTTCATCAAATAGTTCCTAATATTTAATTCAAAACACACTACTATAAAGTTGAGACTTAAACCTCTGCAATCTATAACAGCTACTTCATTAAAAAAGAATGTATATGTAATAAACCATCGAGCTGTCTCGGTCAGGAGTTGCAATAAACAACCTAACCGACTGTGGGAATAAAAAAAAAAACGAAGTATAAACCTTTAAAAAAAATATTCCCACAGATTATTTTAATAAATAACTTTGCTTGATTAAAAATTATTTAAATAATTAGGCTTTATTAAAAAAAAATAATTCATTAAAATAATTCAAGCAAAAAGTATAGAATTATAAACATGGACAATAAGTTTGTAATTTGAAAATCCAAATTCCCAATTTCAAACCCTAAGATTTCAATCATATCAAAATTCCCAAATTGAATCCAAAAATAAAGACAATAACCGAATTTCATCATGAATTAAACATGGTAGGCTCTGATACCACTTGTTAACTATCCATGCCAATTACTTGATGAATAACCAAGGGTGGAAGCGTACCTGTGGGAATTGCCATTGATGAAATCCTGGGATGATGATGATAGAGCCAATGGGTTGGGTGATCTTCCTTAGCAAACACCCTGAAGACCTTGCTCTCTTGATGGGGATAGAGAGAACCAGAGAGTTTTCTCCTTTAGGGTTTTGAAACTGAATAGTCTTGTTGTGTTTGCTTGGGGACCATTACCCCTATATATAAACTATTATTAGTTATATCCCAAATTGCAGTATTTCCAATTCAGCCCCTCATTAAATTAGAAACTGTCTGGTATCTACACTATTAATTTTCATATCTATTATGCTCTTTAGCCATAAACTATTATATATTATTTGACCCTAGTTTATTGGCTAATTATATAATGACCCTAACACACTTTATTAATTAATTACATATGTGACCCATAAATCTTACAATATATTGTAATAACCATTATCATTGATCTATAATATTGTAATTAACTCATATATTTTGACAAAATAAAATATGTGATTTTAAAATCCTATAAGATACATTAAACAAAAATAAATTGTAACTATAAATTTATAGTCTACAATCATCCTTTAAGTATAAAAATTACACCGCATACTACTTTCTATCACAATAAAATTTAATATTATATTTCAAAAACATCAACAATTAGATTTTAAAAGTATTTATGAGTTTATTCCAATGTTATTTATGTCATTTTATATAACTTATAAATTTAAATTATGAGTTAAAAAAATCAAAATATAAATATAAAATTAAATGTTGATGAAAAATAATATTTTTTTTATAATAAATTAAAAAAAAATTGTTATAGATTTATTTAAAAATATTAGTAAAATATAGATGAGTGGTATTATATATGTTTACGTGATGATAATAATGATTTTTGATTGATGATAGTGATGTTATAAAATTGTGATGATAATAATAATTTGAGAACGATGCATATTATATGAATTATATTATCTACTTATTTTATCACATGCCAAATTTTTCTTGTAAATTTAGTTATTTAATTTAACTCAGTTTACATTAATTGAAATAGTATTAAACTTTTCATTAGCGGTGCATGCTCTGATTTGGAGCCTCACTTGTTTTTCCTATTCTTATGTTTATATTTTAATTTTCTCTCAATAACTATTAGATGTTTATATCCTCCCATGCATTTTCTTATTCTATTTTTTGTTCCTTTTAATGATTATGTTAGTTGGTTCTTTGGCCTCCTCCTTCCGAGTAGCAAGTGGCCCTAAATGTTGATGGAAGTTCATACGGAAATCCGAGCAGGCTACAGAGGTTTAATTAGAGATTACAAAGGTTAATGGGTGTTAGTATTTAGTAAACATATTAGTTTTCCCGACATTCTAGAAGTTGAGTTCTTAGCCATATTGAATGGATTGATGTTAGGTTGAGACATTAGTTGTAAATATGTGAGTTGTAGATTGGATTGTATGAAAGCATCATCTTTGATTCAAGACAAGACTTCTAAATCTCATTATATGGTATGATCATTCATGATATCAAAACTCGTATCTAGAGATTGAGTTGTTTCGTTTGCACACACATACAGAGAAGGTAGTCAGTGTGCAGACTTTATAGCATATTTAGGAGCAAATGACATGACTTATATGAGAATATTTCCACAACCACCGAATTTCCTGTCTTCTTTACTCTTCACTTATGCTATGAGAATTCCTTGTAGTTTGACCTACTGCTTATCAAAATATGCTTTATGTAATAATGAAGGGGTGTGGATAAAAAATGATTAATTTTCATTATATGGTGTTTTAATCTTCTACATATTATACTAAATGCGTGATATAAATATCAAATATTATATTTTTAGTGTACATATTCTAAAGTTTAAGATTTAAGGCGATTCTATGTGCATATGTGCGTTCGTAGTTAATGTGATATTGTTTTGTAAGTTGACTAATGTTAAGTGTGCACATAATTATATTCAATTACTTCTAAATATATCTCATTTTAATTAATTATTTTACAAATAATTATCTTGAGATATTAGTAATATTGTTATTCATTTTCTTTATTTCTATATAGTTGCTATTGTATGATTTTATACATATTTATTTTGATTCAGTAATTAATATAAGTTGTTGATGTTATATTGATTTATTTTATATTTTTGACTATTGTATAAAGGTGATGTATTTTTATGTAATTATTTTGAAAAATGTTATAGTTATAGTTATTGTTTTAAGTATGAGAGTTTTGATTAAAATTAGATTTTTCCATGTAAATTAAAACATAATATTATGTTAAAATGAGTGTTTTGGAAAAAATGTTTCTAGCATGGATCAGTATAATAAATTATTAATCAAAAAACTTTTGGAAATACTAGAAAATGAAATTTGGGCGAGATAACTTTACACCCTTATTGTCTACTTCTGCATATTAATTTTGGCTACTACATGTTGGTTTTTTCTCTTTTACACCTGCGAGTTACTCATTACACCCTCCTTTTTTGCCTTAGACTAGACTCCCCTGTGTTGGGCCTTATACGCTGTTTTTACTTGGACATGCACATCTGCTATCTGTACCCTTTCAATCACAAAAAAAAAATAGAGAGTGAGAGAGTAGGATGACATACGATAGCAAGGAGCCACAACAAGCTAAACCGTATTTTTCTCAAATTCATTCCACCAATTCCTTGTCGTTTGAATTGATCATAACCTTAATACCACACAAAATTGGCAATTTTGATCAATTTTTGACATCAATTTTATCAATCATTGTTCCGTTTATGTCCTTGGGCGAGCTATTTTGGACCAATTCTGATCACCACGTTTGTTGTCTCGTAAAACTTGCATTGTTTTTGGATTCCTCTTGTCGAAACCATCAAGAAGAACTATTCATTTTCATTTTTCAGTAAAGTTGACGTAATACCCTTCCAACACCCTAACAAGTGAGACTTTTATGCAGTTTTTCTCCTTGTTTTAACCCCCCTTTTGCTCCTAAATTATTATTAATTATATAATAGTTATTTTTATGCTCCTCATAATTTATCAGTCGCATCTTGGTGATTTTGTGAACTCATTGTTTATTCAAAATCATTCGTTATATGTTGTCGATCTGCAGTTGTTTGAAAACTTCCATTTATTTATGTGTTTGAGAAAGCGTCTAAATAAGATAAGGAGCGAGTGAGTGATTGAATTCACGAGTCTAATATATTGTGAGATAAACGAGAAAACCTTATTTTCCAATGATTCATTTGGGGCTCGCTACGTAAAACAATAACCCTTTGAGCGATAAATTATATAATATGAAAATATGAGAATTGTGAGATTAAAATCTCAAATAGAAAATGTTTATATGGTGTTGATTGATTTAATTTTCGATAATTGTGTGGTAGTTGATGTTTTCCATTATTGTGATGTTGGATGTCGAATGAAACTATGTGAATATGTTTGATTAACAAATTTATGTGATGTGATAATAAAATATGGATGTGTGGTATGATATATATTCACATGATGATAGTAATGATTTTTGATTGATGATATTGATGTTATAAAATTGTGATAAGTTTAGATGATGATCATGATTATGAATGATTAATGATGTTATAAAATTATGATGAGAATATTGAAGTACCCATAATTGATGAAAATAATGATGATTCCAACGTGTGGTAAGATGATGCTCTTAATGGAACAAAACTGCCAATAAATAGCACTTGATATTGGACTTTAGGTTTAAAAACAAGTGACCCTTTCTAATTTCAACTTTCAATTCCGTTAATATTATTATATTTAGAAGTCCTTGCGAAACAATTCGAGTTATTATATTTATTTACATTTTATCAATTGTATTTGACCTGTATATGCGACAGCAGATCAACGATCAATCTTACACATATGTTTTTTGAGATTTGAGTTTGATTTGTTTTCCTTAAAAAAAATTAAAATATAATCCATTTAACTATCTCGATAATTTTTTAAGAGTTCGGTAAAATCTTTATCTTTGTTTGTAATTTAGATTTAAAATTTGTCATTGTAAAAAAAAATAAGTTTTAAGTTGGTCATGTATTTATCTTTCTAAATATTATGTTACTATAAATATATATAATAAAATTACTCCATCGAGACTCATTTATAAGCAAAATAATTTATCTCACTCTTCCTAAAGTCATATTGTAACAACCATTATCATTGATCTATAATATTGTAATTAACTCACATATTTTACAAAATAAAATATGTGATTTTAAAATCCTATAAGTTACATTAAACAAAAATAAATTGTAACTATAAATTTATAGTCTACTATCATCCTTTAAGTATAAAAATTACACCGCATACTACTTTCTATCACAATAAAATTTAATATTATATTTAAAAAACATCAACAATTAGATTTTAAAAATATTTATGAGTTTATTCCAATGTTATTTATGTCATTTTATATAACTTATAAATTAAATTATGAGTTAAAATTATCAAATATAAATATAAAATTAAATGTTGATGAAAAATAAGATTTTTTTATAATAAATAAAAAATTTGTTATAGATTTATTTAAAACATATTAGTAAAATATAGATGAGTGGTATTATATATGTTTACGTGATGATAAAAAATGATTTTTGATTGATGATACTAATGTTATAAAATTGTGATGATAATAATAATTTGAGAACGATGCATATTATATGAATTATATTATCTACTTATTTTATCACATGCCAAATTTTTCTTGTAAATTAAGTTATTTAATTTAACTCATTTTACATTAATTGAAATAGTATTAAACTTTTCATTAGCGGTGCATGCTCTGATTTGGAGCCTCACTTGTTTTCCTATTCTTATGTTTATATTTTTATAGCAAGTGGCCCTAAATGTTGATGGAAGTTCATACAGAGATGCTGTATTCGAATACAACAATGTTGTTTTGTTAAAAACTTCATTTCTCAACCTTGTTTATGCATGTTTGGCATATGGAAACCCTTTTAAGGTGCATGCTTAGTTGAAAGGTTATTTTGAGCATTTAAAATCTTAATTGCTATGTGTTAACTGTTATTTTTTTTGGTTGGTGACCCTTTACAATTATTGTGGAAATCTGGGCTTTGCCCTCAGATGAGAGTCAGGACGGAAAGAAGGAAATAGAAAGGAAGGAAAACAAAGAAAGGAAAAAGGAAGGAAAGAAAATCCAAAACTTCATCTTCTTCCTCTCCCTGCGCCGCGGCCATTTTTTCCTCCTTCTCCCATTTTCATTTTCGTCGCTTTCTTTTCTTCAAAACTAGTAACCCAAGGTTGGGTGAGAGTTAGAACAAAGGTTTCGCAACTCCACTCTTCCTCTTTGATCCGAAAACGAAGAAAAACGGTATTTGAGATTCAAACACAAACCCCTCCGTTTCTTCTAGATCCAAGCTTCATTTCGCGAAGAGTTAGAAGGGAAAGTTGCTCACTACCACGCTACGGTGCTAGGGGACCAAATTGGAGGCGACGTTGCGAACGGAGATTTTTACCGGATTTGCTCGCGATACCGGAAACGCACGTTAGAGTTAACGCGAAGGTAAGGGCTCCTTCCAAACTTTTAGTTTGCATTTAGGGACTTATCTGTGGTTGTGTGGAAAAGAATTTTGTTAGGGTTTGAGTATTGATTTGGGGGAAAATGAATCTAAGACTTTCTGGGTAAAATCTTAGAGTTAGGTTTTGGTTATATTGATGAATGTTTCGTGGAAAATGACTTTAACTCATTTGTGTATGATTTGAGTAAATGAATTTGATGTGTTTTGAGTGTTATGTTGCGTTGATTTGTGTTCGTTGTATTTGGCGTGTCCATACTTGATGTTTGTTAATTGGTGTGGTTGTTGTGAATTATGGTTTGAATGTGAGAGTATGTTTGTGTTTGTTTCCGTGGAATTTGAAAACCATTAAGTTAAATGAGTATTAAGAATGGGGAATCTCTTAATGTCTTGTTTACTTAATGTGCGTTTGTTTGTGAAAAATCGTTTAAGTTAACTGGGCGTTAAGAATGGGGAATCTCTTAATGTCTCGGTTACTTAATATTTTGTTTTGAAAATCGTTTAAGTTAACTGGGCGTTAAGAATGGGGAATCTCTTAATGTCTCGGTTACTTAATATTTTGGTTTAAGAAAAATCGTTTAAGTTAACTGGGCGTTAAGAATGGGGAATCTCTTAATGTCTCGGTTACTTAATATTTTGTTTTGAAAATCGTTTAAGTTAACTGGGCGTTAAGAATGGGGAATCTCTTAATGTCTCGGTTACTTAATATTTTGTTTTAAGAAAAATCGTTTAAGTTAACTGGGCGTTAAGAATGGGGAATCTCTTAATGTCTCGGTTACTTAATATTTTGTTTTGAAAATTGTTAAGTTCACTGGGCGTTAAGAATGGGGAATCTCTTAATGTCTCGGTTACTTGATATTTGGTTTTTGAAAATCGTTTCAGTAAATGAGTATTAAGAATGGGGAATCTCTTAATGACTTATTTACTGAATGTTTTTTTTTTAGAATCGTTAAGTTAAATGAGAATTAAGAATGAGGAATCTCTTAATGTCTCGTTTACTTATGTGTGTTTTGGTAAATCGTGCAGACCCGTGATAGGTGGCACCTTGGTAAACGGTACGGGCCCGTGATAGGCAGTACGTTTACGATTTACGTTTGGTAAGTTGTGCAGACCCGGGATAGGTGGCACCTCGGTAAACAGTATGGACCTGTGATAGGTAGTACGTTTACGACTTACGTTCCTGCGGGAATTGCGTTTGTCCGCGAGAGACTGCGCAGGGTTTGTCCGTGAGAGACTACGCCCTGGTTAAGTTAGATGAGAATTAAGAATGGGGAATCTCTTAATGTCTCGTTTACTTATGTATGTTTTGGTAAATCGTGCAGACCCGTGATAGGTGGCACCTTGGTAAACGGTACGGGCCCGTGATAGGCAGTATGTTTACGATTTACGTTTGGTAAGTTGTGCAGACCCGGGATAGGTGGCACCTCGGTAAACGGTACAGACCCGTGATAGGTAGTACGTTTACGACTTACGTTCCTGAGGGAATTGTGTTTGTCCGTGAGAGACTGCACAGGTGTTTGTCCGTGAGAGACTACACCCTGTTAAATTGTGAATTGTTGGTTCACTTGGTATGTGTATTAATTGTGTTATGAGTGTTATGTTTTGGAATTCGGTGATAACATGTTTGCTTGCAATACCATTTCAAAACCCATGATGTTGTATTAATTGTGTTAAAAATGTTAAGTGTTATGTTTTGGAATTTGGTGATAACATGTTTGCTTGCAATACCATTTCAAAACCCATGATGTTGTATTAATTGTGTTATAAAGGTTAAGTGTTATGTTTTGGAATTTGGTGATAACATGTTTGCTTGCAATACTATTTCGAAACTAATGATGTTGTAGCGATTGCGTTATCAGTTTTAAGTGTTAGGATTTGATATTAAGTATGATGTTTATCGAAATCCCATTTGTCGTGGTGATTGTGTGGGAATTGCTAAGTGTGATTGTTCGAATTTGTGTGTAAGTGTTGATTGGTTTTGAAACCCTTTAAAAAGCTGAATTTTGCTGAATTTTGCTGTTTTCCTGTTGTTGTCTGATGTGTATTCGAATACAGAAAGCTGTATTCGAATACAGACATGCTGTTTTTGCCACTGACTTACTGTGTAGTCGAATACAGACTGCTGTATTCGAATACATTTTGCTACTGACTTGCTGTGTAGTCGAATACAGACTGTTGTATTCGAATACAGACATGCTGTTTTTTTTGCTGAATGCCGAAACAGCCTTGTATTCGAATACAGAGATGCTGTATTCGAATACAACAATGTTGTTTTGTTAAAAACTTCATTTCTCAACCTTGTTTATGCATGTTTGGCATATGGAAACCCTTTTAAGGTGCATGCTTAGTTGAAAGGTTATTTTGAGCATTTAAAATCTTAATTGCTATGTGTTAACTGTTATTTTTTTTGGTTGGTGACCCTTTACAATTATTGTGGAAATCTGGGCTTTGCCCTCAGATGAGAGTCAGGACGGTCCTACCGGTTCGTACCCTACGGACGGGAATGGAGATGGGAACGCGTGACTGCAGTTACGTTAGGAGGATCTCACGGGGCGCGTGGAGATACTCAGGGTGTATAGCTTTTTGGTAGGATGATCAGATTAGGATGATGTATAGGGACTAGGTGTCCTTCTTTTTGGATTGGAGTATTTTTAGTTTGGAAAACTGTATTTATACTAATATTGTCAGTTCGACTTCTTATGTGTATGGGTTCCATGTACCATTTATGGTTGTGTAAATGTTTTGGATTTATAATTGGGGAAACTTTTCCGCTGCTTGTAAATTATAATGACTCAGTTATTTATCCAAAGGCATTTCTTTATCTATTTATCTGTTTTATGTTTAATTACTTTCAGAAAAAAAAAATATACCCTCGCTTTGAAAAACGGGGTGTTACATTGTGGTATCAGAGCTTTGGTTTGGTTTTCTTTGGGGGCTGTGGAACCTTGGTTATAGATTGTAGGTCAACCTATAGGTTGAGAGTTGTTATCTGATCATGTGTCGGTTTAGGTGGTTTGAGTTGTCAAGTTCATAATAATTATTATGTGCGGTTGTGGTCGGAAGTTATTCTTAGAATTATTGAAGTAGTGTTAAGACTCTACTTGATGATGGTTTTATAGGAGAACCATGCTGCCAAGGAGGAATGACGTTCCGAGAGCCAATGTCAATAGGGATGATCGAATGGCGGAAGCTATGAATAACCTGGTTGCTTCTGTTGCTGCACAGACTGCTGCCAAGACTCAACGTGATCTCGAAAAGAGGGGAAGAGAGATCCGTGCTGCAGAGTCAAGAGGATTAAAGGACTTTCGTCGTTACAATCCTCCCAAGTTTGAGGGGGCTGAGGATTCAGAGAAAGCGGATCAATGGATCCAAGAAGTGGAGAAGATCTTCGACATGATCAACTGTCAGGCGGGAGTGAGGGTCAACTATGCCACTTATATGCTACTAGGAGATGCTGAGTACTGGTGGAGGAGTACAAGGTTGTTGATGAGATCAGCTCACGAGGAGGTAAACTGGGAATCTTTCAAAGGGAAGTTTTTAGACAAATACTTCCCGATGAGTATCAGGACTAGACTGGGTGATGATTTCCTGAAACTACATCAGGGGAACATGACCGTGGACGAATATGCTGCTAAGTTTGATTCACTATCAAGGCATTTCAGATTTTTCCGTGAAGAGATTGACGAGCCGTTCTTGTGTCATCGTTTCCAAGACGGACTAAAGTGTGAGATTCAAGACTTTGTCTTACCCTTGGGAATTCAACGTTTCCAATTTCTTGTGGAAAAATGTAGAGAAGTTGAGGATATGAAGAATAAGAGAGCTAGCCGAGGAGGGAATTTTAACTCAGGAGGACCTAGTCGGGTGAAGTGTCAGAACAAGGGAAAACAAGTTGTCAAACATTATAATCGACCACGTGATAACAACGGGGGGCTGAATAACCCAGGGAACCAAGACTTTGGGAGGCAAATGGACAAGGTATACGATGTTTCCGATGTGGAGAAGAGGGACATTATGCTTATGCTTGTACCTTTAACAGTACTACTTGCTACAATTGCCATAAACCAGGGCACTTTGCAAGGAATTGCAAGGCTCCGAAGGTGGAACCAATGGTGAATGTAGCTAGGATTACTCTTCCTACTGCTAGAGGACATGTTTATTGCGTCGACGCTGAAGTTGGAAATTTATCTAGCGATCTGATTCAATATGACTGTGCGATTACAGGTAACCCCCTAACTACACTTTCTGATTCAGGGGCAACCCATTCCTTCATTGCTATGGATTATGTAAATTGTTTGAAGTTGTCCGTGTCTACTTTACTGCTAAGACTTTAACAGTAAATTATGCATGTTTACTTTGTCAAATAACCATTCAAAATAGGGACTTCTCGATTAATTTGATTGTTTACCTCTACAATAACCCAAGATCATTCTTGATATGGATGGGAAGCCCTATCATTAGGTAATGATACATTGTACTCAATGTGTCGGCGTCATACTTAGTGTTTAGGTTTGGTACTAGATGGATGTTCCGTACAAGGTGGAACATCAGCGACCTGCTGGGGTGTTGCAACCTTTAGAGATTACATGGAGTACCATCGAGTATTGTATCAGACCGTGATCCGAAGTTCACATCACATTTTTGGGAGCATTGCACGAAGCATTCGGAACGAAGCTATGATTGAGTTCACCTACAACAAATAGTTTCCATGCAAGTATTGGAATGGCTCCAGATGAGACTTTATATGGGCGCAAGTGTCAAACGCCCTTGTGTTGGTATAAGGACGGTGGAAATATGATCGTCGGACCAGAGATGGTGCAACAGACTACAGCTAAGGTAAGGAAAATCAAGGAGAAAATGAAGACTTCACAAGGTCGTCAGAAGAGTTACGCGGACAAGCGTCGCAGACTTTTAGAATTCGAACAGGGTGACCATGTATTTCCGAGAGTCACACCTACTACGGGAGTTGGTAGGGCATTGAAATCGAAGAAGTTGACTCCGAAATTCATTAGACCATATCAGATTTCTGCACGAATTGGGCCTGTTGCTTATCGGATTGCATTGCCTCCGATAGTGTCCAACATTCATGACGTGTTTCATGTATCACAGTTGAGGAAATATCTTGCAGATCCATCGCATGTGATCGAACCAGACACAATCCAACTGAAGGATAACTTGACATTCGAAGTACCACCTGTGAGAATTGAGGGCAGGAAGATTAAGCGATTGAGGACCAAGGATGTTTCGTTGGTCAAGGTGATTCAGAACCCAATTACTGGAAATGCGACTTGGGAATTGGAGAGCAAGATGAGAGAACAAAACCCAGAGCTATTTATCGACGCATAGTTTCGAGGACGAAACTAATTTTAGGGGGGGAGTAATGTAAGACCCATAATTTTAAAGTACACTTTATGTATTTTTATATATTTTGGATTTTGACTCGGAGGCTTTTTAGCCAAAGTTAATAATATTTTGGAGTTTATAGGATCAAAAAGTTATTTTGACACCATTTAGAATTACTCGTCGATAAATAAATTTAAATTAAGTGCGGTAAATCATTTACGGAGAATTTAATGCGTTACGGGTGAAATGGTAATTTAACAAATATCTAGATATTTTGAGATATTTGTTAAGTTATATTTAAATATATATATATATATGTTGCTTGGAGAGAATAGAAAGAAAGGAAATTAGAAGGAAGGAAAAGGAAAAGAAAAGTTATATAAAGGAAAGAAGGAAATAGAAAGGAAGGAAAAACAAAGAAAGGAAAAAGGAAGGAAAGAAAATCCAAAACTTCATCTTCTTCCTCTCCCTGCGCCGCGGCCATTTTTTCCTCCTTCTCCCATTTTCATTTTCGTCGCTTTCTTTTCTTCAAAACTAGTAACCCAAGGTTGGGTGAGAGTTAGAACAAAGGTTTCGCAACTCCACTCTTCCTCTTTGATCCGAAAACGAAGAAAAACGGTATTTGAGATTCAAACACAACCCCTCCGTTTCTTCTAGATCCAAGCTTCATTTCGCGAAGAGTTAGAAGGGAAAGTTGCTCACTACCACGCTACGGTGCTAGGGGACCAAATTGGAGGCGACGTTGCGAACGGAGATTTTTACCGGATTTGCTCGCGATACCGGAAACGCACGTTAGAGTTAACGCGAAGGTAAGGGCTCCTTCCAAACTTTTAGTTTGCATTTAGGGACTTATCTGTGGTTGTGTGGAAAAGAATTTTGTTAGGGTTTGAGTATTGATTGGGGGGAAAATGAATCTAAGACTTTCTGGGTAAAATCTTAGAGTTAGGTTTTGGTTATATTGATGAATGTTTCGTGGAAAATGACTTTAACTCATTTGTGTATGATTTGAGTAAATGAATTTGATGTGTTTTGAGTGTTATGTTGCGTTGATTTGTGTTCGTTGTATTTGGCGTGTCCATACTTGATGTTTGTTAATTGGTGTGGTTGTTGTGAATTATGGTTTGAATGTGAGAGTATGTTTGTGTTTGTTTCCGTGGAATTTGAAAACCATTAAGTTAAATGAGTATTAAGAATGGGGAATCTCTTAATGTCTTGTTTACTTAATGTGCGTTTGTTTGTGAAAAATCGTTTAAGTTAACTGGGCGTTAAGAATGGGGAATCTCTTAATGTCTCGGTTACTTAATATTTTGTTTTGAAAATCGTTTAAGTTAACTGGGCGTTAAGAATGGGGAATCTCTTAATGTCTCGGTTACTTAATATTTTTGGTTTAAGAAAAATCGTTTAAGTTAACTGGGCGTTAAGAATGGGGAATCTCTTAATGTCTCGGTTACTTAATATTTTGTTTTGAAAATCGTTTAAGTTAACTGGGCGTTAAGAATGGGGAATCTCTTAATGTCTCGGTTACTTAATATTTTGTTTTAAGAAAAATCGTTTAAGTTAACTGGGCGTTAAGAATGGGGAATCTCTTAATGTCTCGGTTACTTAATATTTTGTTTTGAAAATTGTTAAGTTCACTGGGCGTTAAGAATGGGGAATCTCTTAATGTCTCGGTTACTTGATATTTGGTTTTTGAAAATCGTTTCAGTAAATGAGTATTAAGAATGGGGAATCTCTTAATGACTTATTTACTGAATGTTTTGTTTTGAGAATCGTTAAGTTAAATGAGAATTAAGAATGAGGAATCTCTTAATGTCTCGTTTACTTATGTGTGTTTTGGTAAATCGTGCAGACCCGTGATAGGTGGCACCTTGGTAAACGGTACGGGCCCGTGATAGGCAGTACGTTTACGATTTACGTTTGGTAAGTTGTGCAGACCCGGGATAGGTGGCACCTCGGTAAACAGTATGGACCTGTGATAGGTAGTACGTTTACGACTTACGTTCCTGCGGGAATTGCGTTTGTCCGCGAGAGACTGCGCAGGGGTTTGTCCGTGAGAGACTACGCCCTGGTTAAGTTAGATGAGAATTAAGAATGGGGAATCTCTTAATGTCTCGTTTACTTATGTATGTTTTGGTAAATCGTGCAGACCCGTGATAGGTGGCACCTTGGTAAACGGTACGGGCCCGTGATAGGCAGTATGTTTACGATTTACGTTTGGTAAGTTGTGCAGACCTGGGATAGGTGGCACCTCGGTAAACGGTACAGACCCGTGATAGGTAGTACGTTTACGACTTACGTTCCTGAGGGAATTGTGTTTGTCCGTGAGAGACTGCACAGGTGTTTGTCCGTGAGAGACTACACCCTGTTAAATTGTGAATTGTTGGTTCACTTGGTATGTGTATTAATTGTGTTATGAGTGTTATGTTTTGGAATTCGGTGATAACATGTTTGCTTGCAATACCATTTCAAAACCCATGATGTTGTATTAATTGTGTTAAAAATGTTAAGTGTTATGTTTTGGAATTTGGTGATAACATGTTTGCTTGCAATACCATTTCAAAACCCATGATGTTGTATTAATTGTGTTATAAAGGTTAAGTGTTATGTTTTGGAATTTGGTGATAACATGTTTGCTTGCAATACTATTTCGAAACTAATGATGTTGTAGCGATTGCGTTATCAGTTTTAAGTGTTAGGATTTGATATTAAGTATGATGTTTATCGAAATCCCATTTGTCGTGGTGATTGTGTGGGAATTGCTAAGTGTGATTGTTCGAATTTGTGTGTAAGTGTTGATTGGTTTTGAAACCCTTTAAAAAGCTGATTTTTGCTGAATTTTGCTGTTTTCCTGTTCTTGTCTGATG
This sequence comes from Cicer echinospermum, assembly GCA_002896215.2. NCBI lineage: Eukaryota > Viridiplantae > Streptophyta > Magnoliopsida > Fabales > Fabaceae > Cicer > Cicer echinospermum. The sequence goes on along the minus strand of PGTU02016035.1, from coordinate 4,470 downwards.
TGTATTCGAATACAGAAAGCTGTATTCGAATACAGACATGCTGTTTTTGCCACTGACTTACTGTGTAGTCGAATACAGACTGTTGTATTCGAATACATTTTGCTACTGACTTGCTGTGTAGTCGAATACAGACTGTTGTATTCGAATACAGACATGCTGTTTTCTTTGCTGAATGCTGAAACAGCCTTGTATTCGAATACAGAGATGCTGTATTCGAATACAACAATGTTGTTTTGTTAAAAACTTCATTTCTCAACCTTGTTTATGCATGTTTGGCATATGGAAACCCTTTTAAGGTGCATGCTTATTTGAAAGGTTATTTTGAGCATTTAAAATCTTAATTGCTATGTGTTAACTGTTATTTTTTTTTGGTTGGTGACCCTTTACAATTATTGTGGAAATCTGGGCTTTGCCCTCAGATGAGAGTCAGGACGGTCCTACCGGTTCGTACCCTACGGACGGGAATGGAGATGGGAACGCGTGACTGCAGTTACGTTAGGAGGATCTCACGGGGCGCGTGGAGATACTCAGGGTGTATAGCTTTTTGGTAGGATGATCAGATTAGGATGATGTATAGGGACTAGGTGTCCTTCTTTTTGGATTGGAGTATTTTTAGTTTGGAAAACTGTATTTATACTAATATTGTCAGTTCGACTTCTTATGTGTATGGGTTCCATGTACCATTTATGGTTGTGTAAATGTTTTGGATTTATAATTGGGGAAACTTTTCCGCTGCTTGTAAATTATAATGACTCAGTTATTTATCCAAAGGCATTTCTTTATCTATTTCTCTGTTTTATGTTTAATTACTTTCAGAAAAAAAAAAATATACCCTCGCTTTGAAAAACGGGGTGTTACAAGAGTTTTGATTAAAATTAGATTTTTCCATGTAAATTAAACATAATATTATGTTAAAATGAGTGTTTTGGAAAAAATGTTTCTAGCATGGATCAGTATAATAAATTATTAATCAACGACTTTTGGAAATACTAGAAAATGAAATTTGGGCGAGATAACTTTACACCCTTATTGTCTACTTCTGCATATTAATTTTGGCTAATACATGTTGGGTTTTTCTTTTTTACACCTGCGAGTTACTCATTACACCCTCCTTTTTTGGCTTAGACTAGACTCCCCTGTGTTGGGCCTTATACGCTGTTTTACTCTTGGACATGCACATCTGCTATCTGTACCCGTTTGATCGCAAAAAAAAAAAAAAAAAAAAAAAAAAAAAAGAGAGTGAGAGAGTAGGATGACATACAATAGCAAGGAGCCACAACAAGCTAAACCGTCTTTTTCTCAAATTCATTCCACCAATTCCTTGTCGTTTGAATTGATCCCAACCTTAATACCACACAAAATCGGCAATTTGGATCCATTTTTGACATCAATTTTATCAATCATTGTTCCGTTTATGTCCTTGGGAGAGCTATTTTTGGACCAATTCTGATCACCATGTTTGTTGTCTCGGAAAACTTGCATTTTCATCAATAAGAACTATTCATTTTCATTTTTCAGTAAAGTTGACGTAATACCCTTCCGACACCCTAACAAGTGAGACTTTTTATGCAGTTTTTCTCCTTGTTTTAAACCCCCTTTTGCTCCTAAATTATTATTAATTATATAATAGTTATTTTTATGCTCCTCATAATTTATCAGTCGCGTCTTGGTGATTTTGTGAACTCATTGTTTATTCAAAATCATTCGTTATATGTTGTCGATCTGCAGTTGTTTGAAAACTTCCATTTATTTATGTGTTTGAGAAAGCGTCTAAATAAGATAAGGAGTGAGTGAGTGGTTGAATTCACGAGTCTAATATATTGTGAGATAAACGAGAAAACCTTATTTTTCCAATGATTCATTTGGGGCTCGCTACGTAAAACAATAACCCTTTGAGCGATAAATTATATAATATGAAAATATGAGAATTGTGAGATTAAAATCTCAAATAGAAATGTTTATATGGTGTTGATTGATTTAATTTTCGATAATTGTGTGGTAGTTGATGTTTTCCATTATTGTGATGTTGGATGTCGAATGAAACTATGTGAATATGTTTGATTAACAAATTTATGTGATGTGATAATAAAATATGGATGTGTGGTATGATATATATTCACATGATGATAGTAATGATTTTTGATTGATGATATTGATGTTATAAAATTGTGATAAGTTTAGATGATGATCATGATTATGAATGATTAATGATGTTATAAAATTATGATGAGAATATTGAAGTACCCCATAATTGATGAAATAATGATGATTCCAACGTGTGGTAAGATGATGCTCTTAATGGAATAGTCTAAGCTAACGAGGGGAGAAAATAGTTGTTGTGAACATTTGAAGTTGATGTGATTGTTTGAAGTGAAGATTATTTTGTCATCATATAGGTATGGCCTTGCAAGCCTCATAATTTTGGGGACGTACAACTGAATGAGCCTCATCGTGGTGGTCTGCAGTTAAGCCTTAAGGCAAGATTGTTAGATCTTGGAGGTATTCGGGTGAGGAAATTCCTAGGTGACTTGGAGGTAGCACTCCAAATATCAGGAGCTACCATGCATTACACATTTACCTCGACTATCGCGTATGTGTCTTAGGTTGAGTTCAGCAGATCTACGAGGACATAGCCAATTTGAATTGCCCGCCACCAAGATGGTGGCATAGTATCAATACTCCTAACCAAATACTTCAGAGTTAGAATGGTCCCACATTGTGAAGTAAAGTCTAAGTTCATGTATAACATTGCTTTTTTTGAGATTGTTTTGTAGTGATTAATATGTATCGTATGCGATAATAATTTCTCTCAGATGATTGATGTTATAGTGAAATGTATTGATTTTCCTTAAGTGTTTTTTAGTTTATAAATATGATGTTTTTCCCTTGATGAATGTTTGTGTAGCGATACGGTTTTATTTATGATGAACTGCGTGTTTTCTTACTTATATTATACTATCCTGATGATTTCAAAAACTCACCTCGTTCGTAGTTGTGTTTTGAATTTCTTGGCCCTACATTTGCGAATCGTATTTGTTTCATTTTAATTAGTATTGAAGATCAAGTTTGGGAGAATCCCCGCTCTAATAGGTGATAACTGTGAATATAGGTTGTAATTTGTATTTTACTTATTTTAATTTAAACGATTTTTTTGTATGAAAACTTGATTAGTAGTGGTAAGTTTTTAGAATTAAATTAAGGAATTATACTTAAATCAAGCTTATTAAGATTGCACTATTTTATAGGAAGAGAAAAAGTTTAAAGTGTTCCGATTGTATTTTGAGAAATGTGATATTGTAAATTACCCACATAAGTTAATTTTTCCTTGGGAAAAGTTTATATTTATCCGTTGCAAGTTTTCTAGAAATATAATATAAATTACTATATATATTATTTTGGAGTTTAAGGTGTCACATTTTACAAGTTTACATAGAGTGAATACATCTCAAACTTTAATCTCATGAAAAATGCGTTTAAGAGAAGCCAAGGAGAAAAGCAAAATGAGAAAAGAGAAAATAAAAAATATGATAGTAGTAGTTAATGAGATGGAAAAAGAATACATATATAAAGAGATGTGTGAAAAAATGATAATAGAGACAAAAGAGTGAGAATGAAAAAAGGTATACAAATCACACATATTGCAACAACAAAAAAGACAATCAATTACAATGTGAAGAAAGACAGTAAGCACCCTTTGATTATAGATTATTAACAAATTTATAATTTAACATAAAGTTTAAAATCTAATATATAATAATAATAATAATGAAAAATATTGTTCATATTGAACATAGTTAACGGGCTTTTTAGGTCTAAAAATCCTTTTTTATGGTTGTTGTCTAACTTTTTAATTAAATAGCCATTTAAATTTTTTTTTTTCATTTTTTTATAGTACAGTGTGATTTAGGTCTGACGATGATGGACATTAGACTCATGTCAGGTGGTAGCGTCCAACTATCCAAGACGATCAATTTTACTCATAAGTTTTTCGAGCTTTGAGTTTGTGATTTGTTTTTTTTTAAAAAAAAAAAAACAAAATATGATCCATTAACCTATTTGAATATTTTTGTAAGAGTTTGGTATACATCTTTATTTTGTTTGTAATTTAGATTTAAAATTGGTCATATTTAAAAAAAATGTTTAATTTGGTCATGAATTTATCTTTCGAAGATATTTGCTACTATAAAGTATATAATCATATTACTCCCTAGTGATTCATTTATAGGCAAAATAATTTATTTTCACTCTTATTTAAAGTCATATTGTAATAACCATCATCAATGGTTTAAAATATAGTAATTAATTCACACATTTTGACAAAACTAAATATGTGATTTGAAAATCCTTTAAGGTAACATTAAACAAAATAAATTGTACAATAAATTTATAATTTACAATCTCCTTTGAAGTAAAAAGATTACATTGCATATCTATTTCTATCACAATAAAATTTATATTTAGATTTAAAAA
>PGTU02016029.1:0-10287 GCA_002896215.2 Cicer echinospermum | reverse complement strand
TCTTGTCTCTCTTTTTCCAAATAAGCAAACCCAACTGAAAATGTCAAACTAGTAGAAGTGACACCGACTATTTCAAGTAATGGCAACCGATATCTGTTTGTTTTGTATGTGCTATCACATATCAAAACAAAATGAAATGTGTTTAACAACTTTATACAGTCAGGATGCGTCCAAAAAATGTCTCTCAAAATATCATAATTTTCCCGTCTTCTTGTCCAATGCACATAATTTTCTTGTTGTATTAACTTCAACAGATGCTGCATTTCTGTGTACGGACCTCTCAATGATGATCGATAAGTACTCCTTGCTTTATATATTTGACTGGGAATAGTGACATTGGTTTCATTTCTCACTTTCAAAGCATTTAGAATGAATCTGGGTGCAAGCTTATACTTTGTCATATCATTGACAAATTTCCTCTCTTCTTCGTTTAAACGCCCCAAATAGGAATGACCGGTTACAGTATCAAGTAATTCATGATTGTGTGTCCCACAACGAACACTAATTTTCCATCCTTCACCGACACTTAATGGTACACATCTGAGAGTAAATGGACAGTTTTCCTTATGAGAGCAAGTTACTTATTTTTTTGATTCTGATTTATATCTTCCACCTCTTTCGCATTCCAAAATCAATTTGTCTTTTCTTCCCCTAATTCCGTTTGCTTTATCTGATCGAATGGTAACAATTAAAATTCCATTTTGTCTTCCAATCGCTTTTGCCCATTCAAATACAGCTTCTCGAGAAGAAAATACCTGCAAAATACGTTTCAAATAAAACATTAACTATATAGCTATAAGAAAAATTTAATTGGTGATGATTCATCAGTAGTTATAATAATACCTGATCAGTGGTGAATTTTTCTGTAGAATCTATAACATTTTTTGAAGCAGAAACATCAACTCTACTCATACCTAAATTCAAAATTAGTAACAAATTTAATTAAAAATAATATTCTAAATATTGAATTTAAAAAAAATTAAAAATAATTTATAACATAAATATTGAATTTAAAAAAATAATAAAACACATTTCGAAACTTTAACTAAATGAAAAGTTCGAAACATACATACATTTCGAAAGTTTGTGAAAATGAAACTTTCGAAGAACAAAATGCATTTCGAAACTTTGGTGAAAAAGCAAACTTCCGAAGTACAAAATGCATTTCGAAGATTCCAATGTTTCGAAACTACATTTCGAAGGTTTCATCAAAAGCCAAATGTTCGAAGCATAACTCTATTTCGAAACTTTCAAATGCAAGCAAAGTTTCGAATACTGTCTATTTCGAAAATTTGGCATTTATCCAAAGTTTCAAAAATTTGTCTTTTTTTAAATAAACTCCATTTCGAAGGTTTTAAAATAGCAAAATTTTCGAGTAACTTACTAAAATTCATTTCGAAAATTTAAACTTTCGAATCCAACATTTTTTTTTGTAAATTTTCGAAGGTGGTGGGGTGTGAAATCTGAATGGTAATTTTTAAAACAATATTATACTGTTTTACAAAAGGGTATTTTAGTCTTTAAAAAATATGGGGGTGGCAGGTCAAATTAGGGGGGTGCCTGGTACAAAACTCTTTATAAAATTGTGTTTCTTAAAACACACGTTTACAAATTTGTCAATTCATATAAAGAGATCATTGACTTCTGAATTAAAAAAACAACTATGTCAAAACTCTTTCATTTGTCAAAGTACCAAGCTTTTTTATTTAAAAAATCACTTCATTGAATATAGATTGAAGGTTATAAAACTTAATTAATTCCAAACTACCAAATAATTTAGCTATATTACATTGTTATTTTTACAAGACATAGTTATATTGCCTAGTTACAAGTATATTTCTCTTATGAGCAAACATGTCTTATGTTGAGCAAAAATTTAAATATTTTTTCACGGGTTACTTTACTAGTTTTATAAAAAGATGAAGTTACACAATTGATATTTTACTAGTTTTAAGGAAATATTGTAGGGAAAATAGAATCTTAGTGTGTCTAAATAGGAAGCAAGGTCAACGGTCAATCTAGTCCTCTTAATAGTTTTTCTCATGAACTATAATAATAAAATATTGTAGTTATAAATACTTATTTTGTTTATGTGTTGCTTACTTACTTTTTGTCCGTTCGTTTCTCTCTTTTTCTCTATCTTTTCAAAAAAAAAAAATTTAAAGACAAGTTGAATACCACCTCTAAAACTATTACTAAAGAAAGATAGAGGAATTAATAGTATGAATAATAACCATAGAAAAAAAATAGAAGACAGGAAGAACAAATAATAAAAAAATAGTAAATAGAAAAACAAAGCAATAATTCTCCAATGTTGTCCTCGGCATTTATCATTCTGAAACGCATTTTGTGCCTTTTTGTTTTCTCTGATTTGGGAAACCATAATCTTAGTAGTCACAACATCCACAATGGAGAAGAACCATTGATGACAAATTCAAACAGTTTTTCCCTCGCAAAGACGAGGATCACAACAATGCCGACACACCCCTCATTCGCCGTTGCTAGAAAATGAAGGACAAAGTGGATGCATGCTCAAACGGTCCATGGCGAAACTGAAAGGTTGATGATGATCTTGTTCAGGGAGAGCCAGCAAGCGAAGGAGGAGGAGCAAGAACAGGAGGAGGATGCAGAAGTAGCAGTTGAGGTTCCGCAGGAAGCGGAACCTGAAACTGAAATAGAGATTCCTCCTCCTAACTTTGGAGAAGGTTTTCAGAAGATATTGATCAATTCCTTGAAGAGAACAATCATAATAATCGAGAGAAGAGAAAATTCCTGCAATTCGTTAACATAGTTTTTGGATTTGGTAGAACAGAAAATCGTACAGAGATGATGGCAGTGAAACAAAGTGGGGTGAATCCATGGAGAAAGATTCATCGTAGGTTTTTTGGGAAGGTGTGAATCGTGTAACAAAGCTGATGAAATTTTTATGATTCGGAGTCACTATAATAATTGAAAGAGGAAATGAGCAAGATAATGAAAATGAAGACGAAAAAGAAGAGAAAGAAAGAAACAAGAATTTCAAATTCAACCATGTTGTTGAACCGAATCGGCGTGATTCAACAACGGGCTATGTCGTACTTGGAAGAGGAGTTTCGTTTGTTAATGGAAGAATCTAGAAACCAAAACAAATCAGAAACAACCATGACCCGAAAGGGAAACACGTGGCAGCAGCAGAGCCATCAGATGCTGAAACCAATAGAGACGGCTTATGGATTTCCCGGGTTTTACGGAAGAGAGGCCGTTACAAATTTAAACAAAATAGCGCGGGAGATGTTGTTAGGTGGTTACAGAATCAGAGTGCTGCCACGTGTACGCCGTTTCAAGAAAGTAACGCTTTTCGGAGACGGTTTGCACAAGCTTGGGTACCGAAAGGATAAGCATGGACGAGGTTAAAAAATGCAATGGGAGTCTTTGAGAGAGAGATTCCAACATGGACAACACGTTCAAAGAATGTGCCAAGCGTGTGGTTTCCCTTGGCGAACGGAAACTCGTTGGGTTAATTTTCGCCGAGCATCCATCGGTGGCCGACACGCTCTACACAATCTCACGCGCGTCAGTTACTTTTCAGCTTCTCAACTTCATGCCGAGAGCGTCGCGATGACTAAACGCGCCGCCGAGAAGCTCTTCAAGCTTCTCGATATGTACGAGACTTTGAGAGACACTGTTTCCTAATCTCGAGAATCTCTTCCCGGAGAGATTGTCGATGAAGTCAACAGCCGAAAATGACGTCGGCGAAAGAATAGGCTCGGCGAGGTTGCAGTTTTGATATTTTGCGAACTCGAAAACTCGATCCAATCGGACAACGGTAAAACAACGGTGTCCGGTGGTGCCGTTCACCCTCTAACTCGTTACCATAATGAACTACCTGAGAACTCGCATGTGAGTATAAAGACATATTGGAAGAAGTTTTCAAAGATCATTCGAAAATTGAACGAGCAGATTCAACCAGTAGGCCTCGCTACCCTGGAGAGAATCAAAAACGAAAATCAAAGATCATCGAATGATAAGCGAAACACATCACCATTTGCAGCACAGTTGACACGTGTGATGGAGTTGCTTGACACGAATCTTGAAGGAAAAGCAAAGTTATACAAAGAAGTAGCACTAAGTTGCATCTTCATGATGAACAATGGAAGATACATTGTTCAAAAAATAAAAGGTTTCATCTGAAATTATGAAGTGATGGGAGAAACGTGGTGTCGTAAAAGATCAACCCGAGCTGAGAACTTACCACAAAACACTATCAAATAGAAACATGGGCAAGATATTGAGTTGTTTAAGTCGCTAAAGGTTTGAATGATAATGGGAAGGTGCGAAGCCAGCACTGAAGGAGAGGTTCAAGACCTTCAATGCATGTTTGAAGAGATACACAAGACACAGAGTACATGGGTTGTGAGTGATGAACAACTTCAATCTGAGCTTAGAGTTTCAATATCAGCACTTGTCATTCCTGCTTACAGGTCATTTTTGGGAAGGGTTTTCACAATATTTGGATCCAGGTAGACAAACAGAGAAGTATATTAAGTTTCAAGCTGAGGATATAGAGAATTACATTGATGAGTTGGTTTGATGAAACCCTCACCCATCAAGCAATCGGCAGGAAGAAAGCATGAATCATTGATTAATCTATAACATCAATCTCGTTTTACATATATATGATAGAAAAAAAAGAGGAACGGTTGATCCAGACAAGTGCATATATAACTATCTATTTGTTTGTATGTATGACATGACAGTCTAGGTAGGTTCTGTATTGTATAGCCAAGCTTAATTTTCTTGTGGTTTGTGGTTCTCTTATTACTAAATTGTAATTGTTGTATGTAAAACTAAAGGGGGTGGTGGGGGTATTTTGGTCATTTGTTTAATTTATGTTATGGCCTTTCTTTGTTGTAATACGGGATTCGGGTTAATTAGCGTTTAAGGGCGAGTTCTCTCTTGTATTCATTAAATTTTTATATCACTTCACATATATATATAAATATTTTCTTTTCTTTGAATTCACCTTTGAATATTTTTTTTTTATCTTGTGATATTTGGTTGAAAATATAAGTGCAATTGTCATGATTAATTGTTTGTCGAGGTTGATTTACTCATTTGCAATTAGATTTTGAATGGAACATTATATAGATTTTTTTTTGAATAATAAGAAGTCTAATTTTGTTATAGATTTAAAAGTAAATCAAAGTATTCTTGAGTTTCAGCTCAACTGGCAAAACGTCGAGATTAATTATTAGTTTGACGTATTGTTCTTCGTTTAGAACTCGACATTCGCAGCTATGCAATAGATTTTGCTGGAATATTATATTACAAATGATTGGATTAATAAAAAGTCTAATTTTGTTATGTGTTGTTGTCTGGATGAGAAGATCAACGCCAGACTCAATATATAGCGAATAATGGTTTAAATGTTTCAAAAGTTAGAGTACATCCTTGTGAGATAAAAGAAAATTAATAACAAGAAATATCAATATTTGACAACGAAAAATTAAATAACAAGAAAATATCAGTATTTGATAACTCTTTTTATTAAAATTACTATTATTTTATGGATATTGTCTACGTATAGATGTCGTATATGACATAAAGAAAAGAAATACATAGTAATTAATTGCTAATAGTATATATGAGTTTGGAAAGACTCTTAGGTTGGTTTGCAAAAACCTCAAAAAAGTGAGTTGAAAGCTGCAAATCATCTAGGAGTTGGTAAAGTGTGTTTGATGATTCAAGAATTTTTATAAGTGAGTTGAAACAAATGGAGATATGTAAATGTATATATGGAGAATCTTTTGCAACAAGAAGCAAGAAATTGGAAGCCAAAAGATGAAATATGATTTTTGATGACATTGAGGTTGCGTTGAAATTTGGTTTATTTAAAAATTTATTAAAAAAGAAAAGAAAAATAATTGGAGATAATTCCTAACTATAAAAATTCTTCAAATTATTTTTTATCTTTTTGGCAAGAAATTAATATACTACATGTCCTTTTTGTAAAATATTTTTTCTTGTCTTGAAATTACCACCTCTGTAAAATTATTATTTACTTGCAATAGGATGATTTGTAACTAATATTTGTTCGTCTTTTCGTATATCATAGTAGCGATTTATTATCGCTAAGCATCTCTATTTTTTTTTAAATCTGTAATATCTCCAAGTCTTGGAACAATCATACTGAATAAATTTATCGCTCGTACCATAACAATTGAAATATATCATCTTGACATCATAGCCTTTGGAGATTTGACTTCAAATCAGCAAGATATTTGATGGGTTTGGAACTTTGTTCTCTCTAACATTGGCATCACTCTCGATAATACAACCATGATATCGACTTATTGATGATCTTTCTTTTATAGATGGATCAAGTACTAGCTGAATTAGAAAAGTTGGAACCAAAGACTCGTGAATTACATTTTTAGGACTCACGGAAGATTCGACCTCAAATTTTTTTAATTTTGAATTTTTCTGATTTTTCAAAAATCAATTGAGTCTAAGGTCAAAAAGTTTTTCCACGATTTTTATTAATTTTTTCTTAATCAGGGAGAGAAATTTCATGAAAGTGGTGCCTCTTAGATCAACATTAAGGACACAATGAGTACTATTACCCTAGATATCTTTCTTTGTACGTTCAGTTTCGACCTTGTCCAAAGCAACAATGTTTTTAGGAACATACTTCTTTACCAACTTATCTGCAATGCCCAATAGAGATGCTAACAAATTGAGTCATTCCATGACCATTATAATTTTTTCCACAATTGTCTTTGGAATGCCCAATAGTCTTACATGCATGATTCACAAAATAATGAGAATTTTTCATAATCAATGCAAACAAATAATGCATACTCTTCATGTTTAACAATAGTGCAACCTTTGTAACATATCCAAATCGACCAAAACTCGAGCGAAATGTCTCAAAGTTTTTGAGTTCGTTGCTTCATCAAGAGATAATGGGGTGCCAATTCCTGAAGCAATTGTGAAAATGATTTTTGGCCTCTAGGATTCCTGAGGCATATTGTAAATATGAATCCAACATTGAACCTTTGTGTTTTTTTTACCAAATTCGGATTGAAATCTTTCGTCCAAGAGAAAACTCGAATAAGGTCGTGTTTCATATTTCAAGTTCCAATTGTTCGAACACTTTGCAAATCGTCTAGATAAGCAAACGAGAACTCATAAAATCCTTTCCCAAGGGGAACAACTTTCCATGAACCAATTGGTTTGCATATTGTTAAAAGCTTTTCATGTAAAACTGACAACGTAATCGGTGTATCACCGTTGGACATAATGAATTTACCACAAAGGTTATTCTTGCAACTCGTCAAACCTAATTGATATTCATCTTTTGAAATTTTAATAGCGAGCATTGACCCTTTGATACAGGTTTTAGTAATTGACTCCAAGGAATATTACATGAATTCTTGAGATCTTGTGCAAACAATTTAAATAGGGGTTGTTGAATACTAACTGACATAGTTGGTTTGTTGGAGGAATAGTTTTTACCGACGTTGAATCACAAAGATCACTACCATGGAAAGCGGTTTGCGCAAATAAGTGGTTTGAATTTTATTTTTTGCCACCACCAAAGATAAAGAGTTGTGCAAAAGCATAAGCATGTTCTTTGTCCAACACGAAATTTGGGGTTAATTATGGTGAAATAGTTTGATTTGCGAGGGAGGAAGCATTATGCTCACAAGAAAAAAGGATGGCTCAACTAATTCTAATAGTTTTGTTTGTGTAAAGAAGACTCAGATAATCGGTCTAAATGGATTATAAAACAAATTGATTAGGGTTTAAGAATGTGGATGAGAAATCAATGATGAATGTTACATAATGTGGAGGAATATAACAACGTTTTATATTTAAAAGAAACAAATAATATGTTGTTATTTAATCGAAAAGTTTTAAAAATTCCAGTATCATAAGATTGATTAAGAGGGATGATAGTATCGATCTTTGTCATAATTCAAGATTTAATATTATTCTTGGATTGAAAATCATAAACACTCTTTGACGTAGTTTTTATATATTTTTACTTTTATTTTATTTTATTTATACTAGAATAGTTTTTGGTGTTTGATTTATGTGTGTAGCTAAATATCACTAGAAGCGGGGGGTTGAATAGGCTTTGCTTGTTAAAAATATTTGAAGTGGTTTTTAAAAACTAATCCTCTTCTCTGAGGATGGCTAGCTTGAGGATGGGATTTTTAAATCGTTAGATCTAAGCTGAGTAAAAGTAGGAGCAGAATATGAGGAGACACACGCACAATTTTATATTGGTTCACCCAAAGATGGCTACGTCAGTCCTCACACCCTTGTGAGATTTCACTAACTTTCAACAGATCAATCCTCAACCCGATGATGATTACAAACTGTGTATTATCAAGCTTCACCAAGTTACAATCAATTTCCAAATATTTTCAAGCTTCACTCACACTTAGGTTTAAATTACAAAGTAGAATGAGAGTGATTGATACTTAAATACTTTCTCAAAGGATATACAAAAGATATAGTGTAGGATCAAGAAAGTAATAAGGGGTAGGATGTGATTTGCTTCTTGAAATCTTTAAGATGCTTGGATCTTTTACGCGCAAGTGTGTTGTGTGTCTTTCCAATGGAGAGCTTGTATGCATTTTATAGAGATCCAAGCCTTTGATGACCGTTGGAGCTCATTTTCAAAGGATCCAAGGTTTTCATCATAATTACAGAACTGCCACTCAGCTTGTTAGGCTTAGGCAGATCCCATCCTCTTGCAGCATAGCTTTGATCTTGACATGTCCTTGCTTTTTCACTTTAATCAGAGTGCAAGGCTGTTTCTGAGCTGCATTTTTCGTAGTCTTTAAGGTCTAGGTTGGCTTCATCTTTTGAGGTGATGTTGACAAGAGAGAAAAAGCCATTTTATGACATAGGATTGTCATACTCAGTCCGAGGATCAGATCTGGCAGCAACATGTGATCTTCCATTTTTGGCTTGTTTCAAGTTGCCTTTTGTTAACTTGACTTCTTTATGAATTAAAACGTGCAAGCCCATTAATATGTTCCAATTTTGACTTTGACATGCTTGATAGGTTTGCTTTTTCACTTTTGCTAGCCTATCCTTTAGCATACTAGATCTAACCATATTCACCTTTTCTTTTGACCTTTTGAAGTCTCATACTTTTGGAATGTTTGTTTATTCATGTTTGACATTGTTATTACATTCTGAATAACACACATTGTTCTGGTGAGAGATCAGATTGTCCAAATCTGGGAGTTTTTCAACTTGCAGCCCATCCTCACGTTTGCCAGCATTTCCATCCTCACGAGGGTTTTCCATCTCAGGCCAGGAATCATTTTTTCCTTCTTTTTGCCTTAATGATTAATCAACCTATTATTTATATGATACACTCAGAGCAACATGTTAAGTCAGTATTAACCCACAAATCATAATCTCTTAAGTAATTTTGTTATCGATTAAAAATCATTTGAGAGATTTTGTCTAAACATTATGGCCTATGTTTTGATTATGTTTCCTTTATTTTTATTTAATTTTATTTTAATTTTTGAGTTATAGGAAAAGATTATGCGTGAATTCGAACACTTCTTCAATTGTGTGGTCAGTTTATTGGTGGTATAGTTTATCATTTCATCTATGAATAAAAAGTAATAGAAAAATGAGTACTAGAAAACATATTTATATCTATTAAAATATATTATTAGTTCGCTACTCTAAAAATATATTATAAAGAGACTAAACAAATGACATAAGTAAAAAATTATTTTTAAAATTATTAATGATGAAAATTTTAATAAAAATAACACAATAATCTATTTAAGTGATTAAATTATAAATTTTTAAATACTCTCACGGTTATATTAATATAACTTTGCACAGCACAACCCACCAAAACTTGTGAGAGAGACAATACATGATAAGAAGCTTACTTTTATTTTTTGGGAGGACGAGAGAAGATAAAATTTCAAGTTTAGAAATTAGATGTGATGACACATCATATTTCTAAGTAATCAAATTATGATAAGTATCATTATTAAAGTCAATGAAATCAAATCAAGTAACCCACAATTTCAATGCCAATTAATATTTTTATCAAAAAAGGTTGAGTAATAATATAATTTAAATCTTTACAACAACAATATAATTTAAATCTAATCATTCATGGTGGTTCAATATGCCTTATTCTCTATTTTGTTTTCTTTTCTTAAAAGGAAAAGTCAATCCATTCAACAACTACTACGTACCCAAATAGACATCACTACAACAAACTCAAATACCAAAAGCCAAGAAACAATGAAA
>PGTU02016021.1:0-25964 GCA_002896215.2 Cicer echinospermum | reverse complement strand
TGTCAAGCTAATGACTCTAAAGAAACGCTTCGTGGGAGGCAACACATTGGTAGAGGTAATTTTTATTTTTGCAATATTATATTTTTTATTTATTTATTTGAATTTGTTTCTTTTTAATTATGTGTAAACATACACTATGATGAAGAATTTTTAACAACCTAAAGCTAGTCTTAAACTATTTGTTTCAGATTTTGAATTTTAAACTCTATTTCTTTGCTCATATCATTGCTAAATTCGATAAGTTTCACAAATGCATGCATTGTTGATTACTCATTGGTTGTCGAAGTCTTACTTGCTATTTTTTTTTAAAAACTAAATAAATTTTGTAGTGGCATGTTTTTGCATCATTTAGATAGTTCATAATCTCTCTTATTATCCTAGTTGTGAGCTTTTAGGCCTAAACACTTTAATTCTTTGATGTGTGATTATTCAAACATGTGTTATCCCTTTAGAACTTGAACTAATTTTGATTTGCATCACTTGTAATTTATGCATACATTGGGGCATTTATTTGGTTGTTTGAGCCTTTCTAACTACCTTATGCAAATGTTATCCCTTGCTAGCCCATTTGAGCCTTGCCATTTTCTTTCTGTTACTCTTCATCATATGCATATTTTTCATTGTTTTTAGTCTTATTTATCTTATATTCATTAGTTAATTTAAAGAGTTATTTGATATATTTTGTTAATTTTATTTCTTTGCTTTAATGAAATGTTTATGTTCTTATTTCCTTTATTAAGTAGAGATTTTTTGGAGTTTTGCGTTGTTACTTTGTTTTAATGCAGTGCTAAATTTTGGTGAGAAATCAACACGACCTATATGGAGAATTTCAGCCATACCTGGAGTTGTAGATGTCCAATTGGATTCAAATCAAATGCAAATGCAAATGAACGCTACGATCAATAGCTACAACTTACATGAAAACCCCAAAATCAAATTCGGACTCAAAAGGGGAGTACAATGCTCTACACTTCAGACATAAGATGTTGTGCGCTTGAAGCGCGCCTGATGCGCATTTCACGCTAAAGCCACTGCCAAACCACGCCTCGAGTGTGCCCTAAGCGCGCCTGAAGTGCATTTCACGTTGAAGCCACTGCCAATCCGCACCTGAAGCGCGCGACGCGCATCAGAACAAATTAAAACTCTTTTTTTCTCACTTTTTAGGGATTCTTTTTTACTATTAGGAAGTTGGGAGACTTGTGCCCTAACAGAGAAACTCAAAGACGGTCGTTTTTAACACCATTGGAGCAGTTTATCAAGAATCATTCATGAATCTTTCTTGTAATTCTTCTCTAATCTCTATCTGTGTCATGAGTAACTAAACCCTATTTGTTAGGGATGAGTGTTACAAAATGAAACCCTTATTTTTTTGATTTGATTTCTAGTTATCTGAATGAGTTTATTAAATTATTTTGCTCATCTCTGTGCTTAATGATTTTTATTGCTTGATCAACATTAAAATGTTCTACGATTCGTATTTTAAAATGGAAGTGGACTCTACGAATGCTTGATATGAGAAATTCATGAATTTGTAGTCTAGCAATAGATGCAGGTCGTGAAACTAATTAAATTAGTTACAAAGGCAATAGTTTAAAATGAGAATTCATGTATGGTAATGCTTAATTCTAATCTTAAATCCACTAAGAAATTATGAGTTACTTTGGAATTAAAGGTTTTGTCACTAAGACATTAGGGCAAGAATAATAAAGAGAATTCGGTAATAATTCCATAAATGAATTTAGTAACTAGGATCAAATTAGACACCAAGGTTGGATTCGAAGTGAAACTCATCCCTGACATTTTTCTTATTATAAAGGATCAGTTTTATTACTGTTGTTAATTTTAAATATTATTTCAATCAATTTGGGAACTTTTTATTCAATTTTAGTAGTTAAATATAATTCGATAGTAAAATGCAAGCCTTGATTCCTACACTTGGTATTACCGTTTTTATTATTACTTGCAATGATTCAGTACACTTGCTGAAACACTATCAACAAACATGTTAATTCAAATTTTAATTTTGATTCTAATAATAATTATAGAGAGCTCTTTGTTAGAAACTCCCCCTCAATATGTGCTAATCATTTGAACCAAATTATAATTTTCATGTAATATAACAATAATATTTTGATCATACATATAGTTCAAAAACACAAAATATTGAAGTAATCATACAAAAAAAGATTTCTTGATCTACTTAAAATATAATGTTATGACTTTTGATCTTCTTAAAATCTAAATAACGACTCCCCCTATGTCATGGCAAAAAGGAGTAGGAGAATAATCAATAGCTAAATCAGAAAGACAGCGATGGGGAAGATTCCTCGGATGACGGAGACATGGACGACTGAGGTACTTTTGGAACAGTTGGAGGAGGATTAGGCATGGGCGACTGATGACTGAGCGTTGGAGTAAGCAGGTTAGCCATCCAGTCCCTCAAAATCGCTTGCTCTTTGTCCTGATGCGTTTACCTAGCAATGATTGTCTGAAGAGCAGCAAATATTTTGGGATTTCCTTGTAGGTTTTGGATGTTTTCCTTTCTATTTTTTTTTCTTTTTGAATGCACATTGATCATCTTCAACTGGATGAGATAGAGGGGTATTGATAGAGAGTGCTGTAGTGGTACAAAATGTGGACAAGGTGGCAAATGAGGTGTTAATATGAGGAAGAGAGTTGGTAGGAGCATAATGATGAGGCCCTGATGGACCAACAATGTCTGAATATGAAAAACCAGATATTAGCTTATTCCAAAAATGGATGAATTTGTTTTTTGTGGCGACATAAAGGTTGGTGACATCAAAGAGTTGTGCTAGATTTTATTTGGAGGACATAGATCACTTTGTAGCATAGGAGTAGTGAAATGTTGAGAGGTAGGAGCTGTAGGGGATACCTGATCTAGGACTGGATTCAAATTTTATGGAATAGTAGGAGGTGTAGAACGTTCCTCAACATTTTATTGAGGAGGAGAACGTTCTTGATGTGAGGGCTGCTCAACATTTGTGTTGATGGCATATGTGCATGCATACCTTTTTCTTTTAATGGTAGATGGAGTGAATGTAGCTTTTAGTAAGGATGGGATGGTGAGAATTTGTTTCATGTGTGAAATGTTCTTTGAGGAAAATTTTGATATCTTAATGTGAGAGGATTCAGTCATCAAGGGGATATTAAAATATCTGAATTTTTTTTGGAGAAAACCATACCATATGGAATGGTGTTTCTCTTGTAATCCTTGTTGATTGCAACAATCATGTGTTGGATTATCATGTAAGGCATGTTCAACTTCTTGCAATGAAGAAGATGATAAATGACTAATGCATCATTATCATAAACAAATTTGTGGCTGCCATAATGGGGAAGTATGGAATGCTGACTGATACTGTTAACATTTTTTGGAAGGGATTTTTAGGTCTGCTGAGAAAACGTTTGTAGACTCATCAATGAGTTACTCTTGAAACACTTCCTCTTTGGTAGTGTTTACGGCTGAGTACCAGTTTTTTTTTCCATAAATTGTTGGTCCTTTATATGGCAGATGAAGAATATCAGAAAGAATAAAAGAATTCAAACGCATTTCAATACCCTTCAATTTTGACACAGTGAGTGATTTATCTGCATAAGCTTCAGCTTGGAAGCAAAATGCTTGGATGACATCAAGATAAAAGCATTCAGATATTTTAAGAATATTGGAGGTTTTCAAAGATGAAATTCCGACCAATGCCAATAGGTCTCTAAGCCCATTTTTTAGTATAGTGTTTTTGAAGTTTTGAAGGAATCAAGGGAGGAATGAGGATTTTGGAACATGATGGTTTAGTTGAGGGTTTTCTGGTTGTAGATTGCAAGAGATTGTTGGGTTCTTGGTTTGAGTTCGAAGTGAGAGAACGTTCTTGGGTGAAGGTTTGAACCAAAGAACGTTCCATTGGATATCATGGTCCATGTTGCTTTTTACATTATCTTTAAATGAATTCTTGTCTCTAATATAGCCATCACTGTTTCTCAATGATATTGATTTTTGGGAAAAAAATGATCACTCTATTAGTTTCCAAACTTCTAGAGGAGTTTGAAATAAATTGCGTTATCAATCTTGTTTTCCTGAAACAATATGTTGTGACTGTCCCGATTGTTCTTCCTCTTCATAATCTTTTTAAATTCAAATCATCACTCTCATCAAATAATATATGCATAACTTATTTCAACTGTTTTAGCTTCAAATTAAAGATACAATACCCTTTAGATTATGTTGAAATATCCTAAAAATATTAGCTTTGTTTGATTTGCCATCAATTTCCTAGTTTATCTTTGTCGTTAAAATATAGCAGTCAGCTCGAAAGATGTGAAAATTGAATGTTTGACTTCGTCATTGGTTGCAGATGTGTGTTTTAATGATTTTTTCTATTTGAAACCAATTTAAAATGTAGCAAGAAGTGTTTAGAGCTGAAGCCCATAATAATTTCCAAACATTTGATTCTCCAAGTTGTTCTTGCCATCTCTTGTAATATTCTATTTATTCTATTCAACAACTCCATTTATGAAGGAGTTCTTGCGCATGATAGATAGATTTGAGAGATGCCCAAGTCATCAAAATGTTTTAAAGATGCATTATGAGTTCACCACCATGATCAATTCTTACAATGATTATATTGGATTCCATTTCTCATTTTAACTTTTTTTACATAAGTTTTGAAAGCATCAATGCACCATCCTTTGTTTTAAAAATAGTATCAACAGTGTATCTAGAAAATATCAACAATAACAATGCATAGTTTGTCTCCTAGACTAGTGGTTTTGATGAGACCAAAAAAGATCAATGTGAAGTAGTTCAAGAGGTTTTTGTTGATTATAAATCTTGAGTGAAAACTTACTCTTAATTGTTTTCTGTTGCACAAACTTACATATTTTTCATTTATCAAAGTTATTTTAGGAAGTCCTCTAACAAGATCTAGCTTTGATAATTTGAAATTGTTTCATATCACATGTCAGTTCTCTTATGTCATATCCATTGCCCGTTTGTAATGGACATGAAGCAAGACTCAACTAGTAGTTCTCAATGATAAGACTAGATATTTTTCTTTCTAGATGCAGAAAACAAAATCTCACCGAATTTTTCCATTCTCACTTAAATATGTTTGTTAAAAATAACTGAAAGGCATTATCACAAGTGATAATGCTTAGAAGATTATGTTTCAATCGTTCAACATATGTAACATCATTGATTTGGTAGAATGACTTAACATATGGTGCCTTTTGCTTTGATTTTTGCTTGATCATTGTTTCCAAATGTTACTGACCCATCCATCCTTTTTAATGAGACACAGAGCTTGTTTATCTCATTCTATGTTTTGAAACAACCATTGTCCAAGTACCATGGCTTTTTCTTGATACTTCAAGAACCATCATGCATGTGATAATTCAAAATTTTAGGTACCTAGTTATCTTGGGTCTTAGTCTTAGTTCTTCTTGTTATATTGATTTTTTTAATAACATTGTGATTCATGATGTCTAATCTTTAAGAGAAAGCTTTACTTCATTGAAGACTATCTTGTATGTGTCCAGAACGTTCTCCTTTTGACACTGGAAAAAACATCTTGGGTTAAATGACCTTTTGCTTTAAGTTTTTATACCCTTTTTTTGATAAAGCAGCATATTCTAACATTGTCCAATTTTTTATAGTATGAACTCTGGTTTGCACTTGTCATCCTTTCTTTCAGAACAAAAAAAGTTTCATATATTTTTTATTTTGATTTTGTCAAAATCAATTCCAACTTTGTCAAATATATCCCTACTTAGGATCCCATATTTTTTAAATGTTCAGTGACTTGACAAAGTTTTCTAAGTCATTTTTGAGAATTTCATTTTCTGTTTTAAGAAGCATGTTCTCCTTTGAATCGATGAACTTCTTGGTTTTCAGATTCATCATATTCTTAAATGAGATTCATGCATGTTCTAAATATGTTTTTTACGTCCTAAGCATAACCTGAGTTTTCTTTTTCCTTTTTTCTTTCAAACTTGATCCTTTAAAGGTTACATTCTTGAACAAGCTGTCTGAATCATTAAGTTAAATTATCAAAATATTTTTCAATTGTTCACATAAGGGCCCTAGGTTCAAAATTTATTACCTCCATATCTTCAGAGTTTTGCATCAAACATAGTTGGCTTCTTCTGGTTCTTCTGTTCTGATTCATCAGAATCATCCCAGATCACCATCATTGATTTATACTGTCGAAAGAATTTTCTTTGGTGCTCTTTTTGTTCAAGGAACAATTTGTTTTAAATGGTCCTTATTTGCATCTAAAACAAGTGAATTTTTACTCTTGTCTACTTCAGTTTTGAGTTTTCTTCTTCTTTTTTTATCTGAGATCCTTTTTGATCTAACCCTTCTCCTCATATTCTCTATATCTTCTTGTGAGGAGACAATCTATTCATCAGTATCTTCTTTGCTATCTTCTGAATCACTTTTCCCATTTTTGTGGCGTGCTTTTTGAATTCTGATATGTCGTCAATCTATACTTATGCCTTTCTTGACAGGTTTACCTCCTATAATAGCACACTCATGTCCCTTTAGAGTTAAACAACTAGTTATTCAAACCTAAATACCTCCAGATTCTTGCTTGCTTATGGCTATTAAATTGGTCTTTCACATGATTGGAAGAATCTCGATGATCTTTCTTACCACTATCTTGTACAGAAGATAGCTTTTCCAAGAGAACGCATTTCAATTAAAAAGAACTAGGGTATCAATTAAAAACTAGGGTTTTCATACCGTTACTAGGGCCTTTTAAGAACTTAAGATTGGAAGACATGTAATATACCTTATAAACCTTAAATAGGCGTCATTCCACATGGATATCTAATACGACCCTAATGGTCTTAACTAAAATTTCATTTAAAAACCATATCGAGTTTCTGGCGAATCATGGTAGTTATGTGCAAGTACGATTATCGGCAAAGGAGTTTTCAACTCAACTCGAAGGTGCATCACGCAGTAGCGTGCACCTTACTCATTTTATCCAACCAAAAGATGGGGATAATATTTATCGTACATATTAAAAAAACGATTTAGCATAAAATAGCTTTTTATAGGATTGATATAATAAATATTAATTGGAGATGACTAATGCACATATTTGTTGTGTATGTATTTTTCTTAATTGTTGAAATGTGCTATGTGATACCATTGTAGCTTAATGATTGTTTAGATTAGAAAAGATGGTGTTGATTTTAACCATATAATGCAATAATGTAGAAATGCATAGATATAATGGTAAGGTTAAGTAAAAGAAAGGTTAATGGTAAATATAAAAACTGAAAACTCAAAACAGGTGACTGTTAGAAAATATATAATATGATATGAATATACGTAGCTGCCTAGGGTTATAAATGGCAACGACCTGCTTTATCATACACATTATGTTCGTATATTGATTTTTAATGCATTTCAAAATGTGCCAACGTGATTCCATATGAACTATGTTTTATGCTTGATAAAAATATGGTTTCATGAAAAATTATGATTCAAATTCATTTGAGAATGATTGAGAACCTTACAAAATACTAAGTCTAATATTAAGAGAAAATATAAAGAGCCTTACACGATATACATCAAAAAACTTATTATTTGTGAGATGTAAACTTCGACACCACAAAAAGCCATCACGATGAACCCTCCTTTCCAATATAGTTTCAATGAATCGTCGATAAGAGTAGATAGAAAATAAGAATTATTCTATGGGAGTATCCAAAATCATAAAGAAAGAAAAGATAAAAGACTAAGTTTATATTGAATACAATATATTTAGAAAAAGTCTTTTCACAAGATGGAAAATTGTACATCCTCTATGAAAGAGTTATTAGATCTTGTTGTAAATCAACCAGAAATGTTAAATTTATATCCTTGAATGGAGCTATAAACTTGGACTAATATACGATTGAATTGTTTTATTTTTCTTTTATGAGAATTAGAATCCTAAACTACTTTGTATCACCTAGATACAAAACACATACCTTTATGGTAAACAGATTGATAATGACAACAACTCTTATGTTAGAAAAAGAGTGCCTAGAGAGGCATAAAGAATACTTGTATCCAATAAGAAAATTGTCGGTTGCTGAGAAGACTAGATCGATGATGATACCTAGAGAGGACAAGAAAGAATACATATTAAAGAGTAATGAACCTACAATGATTAATAAAAATTATTAGAGTTTTGGAGAGGCTTAGAGGCAGCTTCAATACTCAATGTTGGATGAAAGGCGGCCTGAAAGAGTACTGAAAGTTCTAAAAACTAAACTGTCACTATATTTTCAGGAGCTAAAATATATCGTCAATCATTTCTATTTAAAAAATAAATACATTTACAAAATACAATTGAAAATAATAGTTTAATGAATATGGAGGTTAGTGTAAACTATTCTAACACTGATATTTAATGAAGAATTGTCTATTTTTCTATGTAATACCATTATCTATTTTTTTTATGTCATACATTAAAGTGCAGTTATTTAACGAATATTTTAATAGTGTTTGATGTCAGTGTAAAATATTTAGGTTGATAATTAGATTTTTGCTCTTAAAACAATTGCATATTCAAAAAAATGTGAACAAGTTAAAAGTTTTAGAATGGGTTTACAGAAAAGGTGTGGGTTAGACTTAGGAGGCAAGCATTGTTTTAAAATTGCAAGACCATGAACTCAAGGTTTGCTCCACTGATGTAGGGTGATAAAACCACATGGGAATTAGATACATCTGATGGTTCCGCAAACTGTTGAACTGAGAACGTGCCACCCAAATTGGGAACCACATGCAAGTTATAGAACTTGACCCAAGACATGTACACTTTACTCTTTAATTAAAATATCTTGTAAAAGAATTGTCTTTAATTTTTAAGAGAAGTTAACCCTAAAAAAAAGGAGCAGTTAAGATGTCAAAAAAAAAAAAAAAACTCTTTTAAACGAATAATATTAGAATTAATGTCGTTTAGAAACTGAAACTACATTTTAAATCGCACTTGAATTTTACCTTAAACTTTTATATCGTAAAAAAAATATAAATAATATAAATGTAAGATAAATTTATATGAAATATCTTACAATATTACGGTCACAATTATAGTTAGGTGAAGCGTAATTGAAAAACTATCATAACATGTCTTCCATGATTTGCAAATTAATTCTAATTGTTGATTAGACAACTGTGTTTTAAGAAATAGTAAAACTTGGGAGGTTTTTTTTTATTTATTCATTTTTCTGTTTGTGAACATTGCTGAAATGTTTTTCACCATCATTAGAAGAAAATCACCTTTTGGAGGGCATTAATCATGGTTTTCTTCTTGTTGATTGAAGCGCCCTAGCAAATATTATCAACTTAAGATCTCCAAAATCCTGATATGGCCCACAAAGGTGCTTAAATAAAAAAATATCACGGAGACAATTAACCCAATGAGACCATAAAATTAAAACTATTAAAATTAACATTGATAGTAAGAGACATTCATCCTCCCATCATATATAGATAATCCATTAACTCTTCTAATTCATATTTGTTTCTTTTCGCAAGCCATTACTTTCGAAGCATCCAAAAGGGATAAAATGATAAACCCCAATGTGACTAGTTTTCATCAGATGGAAAACCCTTTTCTGTGGATAATGTTAACAAAGCACTTGTTTAACACTCCCCAAAAAAAATATGGGTATGATCAATAGCTGATCATACCATGGAACTTCTAGTGACACTACCTATATTCATTTCAAATTGCAACTACCTTCGCTAATTTTATATAAAATTGCTATGGATATATACAGCGGTGGAGTTTGGTTTAGTCATGACCATTCTCAAGTGACTTTTTTTTTTTATTTTCTCTCTTGTTAGTACTTTACATACATATTTACGGTCTTAAAATAGAGTGTCTTATTTGTAATTTTTACAGTCTTAAAATAATTGTCATTTAAAATACAAATGCAATATTTATTAATTTTCTCGATTTAATATACTTATTTATTAAAATTTACTTGATTAATGTTATTCTATTAACTACAATTAATAACAATATTTTTAAAAATAATAATAATATTATTATTTAAGAAATAAAATCTAACTATTTCATTTTTCAATAACTACGCACACGACTCTCTAAATGTGACATTTAATCATAGTGAGAGTATGTAATATGTAATGAAATTAGTATATTTTAATCATTAAACTACTATTATCTAATTAAGTTACGTGGATCTATGCCTAGATTTAGGCAATTATAGACAAATAATGTCCACTACTTCCACTTAATAAATTAATAACAAAGAAGTGTTAAAAGAAAGCAATTCAAATATCGCTAGCTTGTGTCTTTTACGTGTTTGAAATACATGTGTTGAAGCTCTCGTGATTTGAATTTAATTCAGAGAAGGAAAAGAGACTATAGGTCAATTAATAAGACAAAAACAAGCTTCGTGGTTTGCTGATAAAGCAAGGGACATATAGACGGCTATGCGGATGCAATGCTATGCACCCACATTAAAATATAATCCAAGCATGTTATATATCAATATATATACTTGTGGAACATTTCACATGACACTCACAAAATCTAATAGCCTGTCTTTCTGCATAAATGTACATAGAAATTTAAAAAAAACAAAGTGACTTTTATTGATATAGTCAGTAGTATAAGTTCCGTTACATGGCACAACATAAATTACGCACATGGAGCACTAAATATTTGCGAGGGATACATACAAATTTAATATAATTATTGTAGTCTCATTTATTATAATATATTTAAAATAGACTCCAATCATTCATCGACACTTAATCATATTTTATATTACATAATTCTATTTTGTGTCACGTCACTAATTATTTGTTTAGTTTGTCTAGTTAGATTGTCTTCTTTTTCTATTCTTTATATATACACAATTTTATCTCATCTATTACATTTCAATTCATTCAACAAAAAAAAATATTCAACAATAAACACAACATTAATATTAACTATAATGCCAATCAATATTTCTCTTTATCTCAATATATCATTATAAATAGTTAATTTATTCCGTAACCATTTCCAATGATAAGTCACAAATATCTATTTTTTCTCTAGTGGCTGAACCAAGATTCAAAAAGACACCAATACCACAATCTCGAGACATGAACCATTGTCTACGCTAACTTGCTCTCCAATGTTGAGTATAACAAAATTGTTTTGTTGTGACTGATGAAAATGCACATTGACTGTTTATATTCAATTGAGTAGTTGCTGACTTTGGTATAAATTTCTCCTTCATATGACAATCTTCTTCTTTCACAGAGGATTGCCTAGCAAACTGAAATGTATGTTCCATTTTATGCCTAATATTTAGTTACCATAATTTTTATGTTATCTTTCATTCTACAAATCACTAATTACAAAAAATCTAATTTATTTAATTTATGTCGATGCTTAAAATTATATGATGTTGTCATTCAACAAAATGTATATTTTGCCTCCTTTCAGTTACTCTTATTAGGTCAATTGCTCTTCTTTTTTAAAACACACAAAAGGTCATTGATAGTTTCTTACTTTCCATCATTAATTCAAGAGTAGATCAATCGTTACCAACAATTGCATATTCTTAGCGGCAATAATATCAACTAAACCAATGGTATGACAATTTGTATTAACAATTCTTGGAAATTAAATATGTTCCCTTATTAATTAAGGAAAGCAATAAACAACGCATATGTCTTACAGGGATAATTTAAAACCCTCTAATCCCTATGTTTTTACAACTTTACGTTCTCTCTAAATCAAATTTATAATATCTTCCTTTTGTGTTATTAAAACACGTATAATGAGTGACTTTTATATATTTGTTGCTTTTGGCTCATATATCTCAGGACAAGAAAGATCCCGACACAGAGACAGGCGAGCTGTAGATGAACAGATGGAGGCTACAAATTAGGTTTTAACCAAATATTTTAGATTTGTCACAAAAATTTATAAATTGTTATTCCATTATGACAAGTCAAGTTATAAGAGGAACCAATTATTTACTACATCTCATTTAAAATGCCTCATTTGTTATATGTGAGTCTTTTTGTCTTAAAATAATTTGTCATTTTACAATTACCAAATACAACATTAATTCATTTTTTCCACTAATGTTCTTATTATCATTGAAATCAAGTCAACTAATCATTTTCTAACTAATTGTACACACCTCAAATGTGATGTTTTAAAATAAGATGAGGAAGTACTTATCTTGAAGAGTGATGTTGCTTTTCACACTAATGCAATCAAACAAAAGTTTCGACTGGGTTCTAGAATGATTCTATTCTAAATGCACATATTTTTATTGTCGAATTTAATTAATTAATTTTTTAAGCTGCCACTTAGTTATATATTTTGTTTTTAGTTTAAACTTTTTCCTTCATAGATGGTTTATTATCGTTAGAAGAAAAGTAATTATTACTGTCAATTCAAATAATGCAACCATTTTTTTTATTTCTTTAGTTCTTTTGTGAATCTTATATATACTAATGTCACTTTTAATATTTTTTCAAGTTATTCTTTTGTGACGTGACTAGTACCTTACTGTGCACTTCCTTCCCTATAATTCATACATCTTATTAACTAATATTATTTTGAGATGATATTTACAAATAAAACTATGTAAAATAAAATTGTCAATACAAATATTGTGTTTGATTTGATATCTAAGTCATTGCATTTATGCTACTAAGATACAAGGTTTGTTTAATAAGGGTGTTAATTCTCAAAGCAAAAAATGAGACTTCTAAATGATTATTTCTAAAGAAGATTATAAATATATATATATATTATAATATATATATATATATATAGTATATATTATATATTTCTATCTTACTAATTTTTTTGAAAATAATTGCGTGGGTTGAAATCTAGTTTATTAATTATTACTCATCACCCAACTTTGATAGTCTTTTTCTCGCTTCCTGTAAACTTGTCTTGCAGTCTTTTTTCGACAAATACTTTTTATAAAGTATAAAAGAGAAGACGATTCATCCCACATAGTTGCACCTAATGTTAAAATATTTATCTGCAGTAAAGTATCTTAAAAAGCAAATAAAAGAAAAATAATATTTATCAAATGAAGCTACTTTCCTTATTTTTTATAATTTCAACAAATAACTAGCTCGAACTACTAAATATATATTATTGAGTATTAAAGATAAATATATTATTTATTCACAAAATTTTATATTTTTCGGGGCGACCAAAGCTATCCATTTGTTAAGAACTTGCCTTAGATAAATCATGATATAGAAAAAAAAATGTAGTTGCAAACAAAAGCTATAAAACCTTAAGTGATATACATCACTTCAATGAAAACAGAATAACTAACACTACATAAAAATGATATATATAGTGCTCTTATAGCGGTATTTTTTAAAAGCGTTGTTGTTACATTCATTAAAAAATACATATCTTTTAGATAGTCCTTTACACATGCTTGTTAGTAACTGCTATATAAGCAAAATGACATTCGAAAATATGAACCGTTGTCTTAAGTCTTATAAAAAAGAATAGGAATTTATTATGCTTAGAAAGCGCTTAGGTCATTATACAAAAATAACAAAACACGTTTATATAGTAGTAATGATGAAATCATAAAAGAAACATAAGTATGAGTAAGAAGAGGAAAGTTAAAAAGAGACAACAAATACTTTTATACTTAGTTCACAACACAACTTTTGATACATATAGTATCTCCCCTTATAGAGAGATTTTTGGTTATAGTACAATCGAGAGACTTAATCTCTATTTCAAATTAGTTGGCCATACAGTACTCTTACTCTTCCTCTTCAGGCTTTGGGTAATTTTTCTATCTCTTCAAAGGAAAAGCCGTCGTAAACCTTCCTCAACTTTCTCAGAACATGTCGTTGAGGTTCATGAGGGTCGTTGTACCTTTTCAAGTAGTTCTTATAGGGTGAGAGAGTTGTTGCCACTACGAGCTGATGACCATATGTTTTGTTTGTGTTTGAATTGACACAAGTATTGTTTCTAGGATTCTAATTCTCATCGAGAGATGTTACAAATCAAGTCCTATGTCACTACAAGTGTGTGAGAACATTTGACTTCTTTACACCACTTCTAATAATTCCTTATGAGAGATATTCATTCATCCTTTTCTTTTGATGTGTTCTTGATTTTTTTTTGAATTTCTTCTTAACATATTTTCTTTTTCATTCTCTGCTCTCTTAATCTCAAAATGACTGAGTGAGTTCTTCTCAATAGAGAGAAGAAATATCCGTCTGATGATTTTATCGTTGGAGATCTCTTCAATCGCATTTAAGCCAGATCAGTCTTTAATATGTATCCATATATATCTTCGTAAATGATATTGCCCTATCTTGGTATAAGGAAAAAAGAAAGCCGGGGTTACTATGATTATAGCATGTCTTAAAGAACTTTCAAACAAGTAGCATTCAGGATGTTTATCAGAGGATGTGCAAATGCTTTGTCTTCTTTGGGGTGTTGACTTTCATTAGAGTGTTGATTTTCATTAGAGTGTTGACATTCATTAGAGATTAACTTCTTTCAGAGCATACACCACAAATCAAAGTCAGATGATCAGATGCCTGAAGTGGATGATGTGATTATCAGAGGCAAACAATCCCTTGCTTGTTAAGCTTATCAAAGGCAGATGAACATAGCAATTTTTTGTTCAACAAAGAAAACTGAACCAAAACATATCATGTATTTATAGAGTCACCAAAACAAGAGTATTGCTTGATGGAGTCATCCAAGGTAGAGCATCGCCTGCGTCACTAGAAGCTCGTGTTAGAGCGCTTGCATCAGAATCAGACAAACAAAGTGAAGCAGAGTCTTGTTTTTCCTCTGTCTTCGTCCAATCACCAAAGGGTATATAGCTTATATAAGAACACATGCTTTGTAACACCTTGACTTGCGATAACTTCTTATTGCTATATTACGCCATGTTCATTAGTAGAACAGTACATGTTTGGATGATATTTATGCGTGTTTAAAAAAAACTAAGAAATTGTCTGTAGTTTACTTTTTAATTATGCTACCTTAAAATAGTCACGATGAAGGTTTAAACACGAGAAACGGTTAAATTGTGTTGCCAAAGTTGGATTCTTTTTAAATATTTATCAAGAACTAGTTCAGTGTGGTTGATTTTTACTAAAACAGAGGTAAGTAGCAATCAAATTTAAGTAATTAGAGGAAACAATAAAGTAAATAGTAGCCAAAGTAAAGTGACACAAGTGATTTATCCTGGGTCACACCAACATGGTAAAGCTACATCTAGTCCCTTCACTTAGAAAATATATTAACCACTAATTCAAATTCCTGAGTTACAACAACACTGAGTCTACAAGTCCATTTTTCTCAAAACAACTTGACACTAATAGACTTTTTGAGGCAACAAGACACTTTGACCCTACAAGTCAAGTCTTCTCGACACAACCAAAAAGTCATCAGATTGTTGAAGGCAATTATACCTTGACCCTACAAGTCAAGTCTTCTCAACACAACCTGGAAACCACAGGTTGCTTGAGGAACACTAACGCCACTATCGGGTTGGATATACAAGGTATCAGATGCAGTCATTAGACCCAAACTTCATAGTCAAACATCAGAGGCAATCTTTATAACTTAAAGGTACGTTGTTTTAGGAGGCATATGTTTGAGAGGCATATGCTACTTTTGTGTTTCTCTAATTTCATCCTCTGGTTCACTTCCACTGGTTGCTTCTCTAGTACCTTTCCTTTGCTTTTCATGTTTCTAATTGATGCCACATATAATGAGACATTAGTCCAAACAAACTGTTCTCATAAAAATACCTTTGTTAACATCAAAGTCACAAAGAGGAGAACCAATTGAGTCCAACAATCTCACCCTTTTTGATAATAACAAAACTGTATTTTTTTTATAACATTTATTGTCTTTTATTACTTTACCCCCGTGACTTAAGGCTTACGCTCCACTAAGTCATAGTAGTTTTAAAATTCCTTTCTCCCACATGTATACAACTTTCATTTCTTCACAAAAACAGATTAGAAATAAAATTATTCTCAAATATATTTATCCCCCTTTTGTCATCAACAAAAATACTTGAAAGTTTTTATTTATTTTATTTTATTTTCTTGACCCTCTTTATTTTAAAGAGAATAGATAAAACAAAAATATATATCTAATATGAATCTAAACTAATATAGGCATAGCACAACATTAATTAGATATAACGGTACAATTCATATTTTTCTTAATGAATTCAAAATATGTCTTTAGCTAGTGGAATTGTTGAATATGTCATCCCATTGTTGATCAATGTCTATCAACTAAATATTTAGTACTCCTTTTGAACAAAGACCTAATAAAGTGATGTTTATTTCTATGTGGTTAGCCATATAATTTCTATAGTAGTTGAATGTTGCAGCCAACGACTATTGAAATTACTCAAACTTCAGCTGCTGACTTTGCAATTGTGCTTTGTCTGTTACTTGACCAGGATATTAAGTTTTCACCAAGAAATGTGTAATTTCTACTGATGATTTTCTTCAAGTTGTCTTTAGGCATATTCAACATCACAATAGCCACTTAATCTGTACTTAGTAGAATTTTTATAGAACAAGCCAATGTTGAAATATCTGTTAGGTATCTAAAGATCTGCTTAACAATAGTTAAGTGAGATTCACTTGATCAAACTGAAATCTTTCATCACACACACACACACACTAATAAAATGCCTCTAACCAGCCATTGGAGCAAATGTCTTAGTTAATTAGTACCTTCTATTTATTTGTAACCTTGTGCAACAGTTTGGCCTTGTTTATGACAATTTATCCTTTTCATTTAACTTTTCTTTTTATGAAAACCCACTTGGTTTCAACAATATTTCTTATTTGTTTTGGTACTAGATTCCAGTATCATTCCATTTAAATTCATTCAACTATTCTAGTATTGCAAGGGTCCATCCATCATCTGCCAGTGCTTCTTCATCATAGGTAGGTTCAATGATGAAGTAGTCCAAACAAGGTTATGTCCTTTAGTGATGATCTAGGTCTTTACAAGATTATTGTCATTTCTAATAATCATAGGTTTTAGTATGGGATGGCTTGTACTCCATCCAGTTCTGATTTCTGATTATTGACGCTATTGACTTGGTTCAAATCATGGTGTGATGTTTTGTCGTATTTCCTTTTGATTTTACTTGCATCCTCTGATTGTTTGGGTTTTTATAGTTGTCTACATCTGCTTCTCTGTTTCCTGTAAACCTGGTATCCTTTGCTAGCTAGAGTTGGTGTGAGATTCCACTCTCATCACAAAAAAATTTCAAAGAACTTGTTTTCAAATTTCCTCATGATTCATTTCTAATTTTTTATAATCCTAAGACATTTGTCATTCTTTACTTGTTTGCAAAATGCGATAAACACTTTGTGGCAGTTATCTTTATTTCTCAGGAATTTTATCTAAGTCCACCTAGTGTTAATCATCACTATTACAAAGCCATATTTCTTTCCATTCAAGAGGCTTTTTTCACTGCTCAAAGAGATCTATATACAAGAGCTCACGGGGTATGGAGATAGAGACAAGCTTATGGGTAAGGAGTTCTTAGTTTGTTTTCCCTTTTTGACAAGCTTCACACATAATTTTAGTTTTGTAGTTAAGCTTAATAAATCCTCTAACAGTTGAGTTTATTCAATTTGTAAGATTAATCTTTGGTTTGTATGACCTAATTGAAGTGCAATATGAGAGGGCGATGATTTTTGTGTGACTATATTGGATTCTTTTTGGCTAATTTATATTAGTGGCTCGGTTTTGTGACTCACTTTAGATTAAATAGGATAATCAAATAAATTGCTTAGAGGCAAAAGTAAGAACAAGAATTGCAGAATTAAAGTGGCACAAGAATTTATCCTAGTTCACCACCAACTTGGAACTACGTCCAGTTCTCTCCATCAGACATTTAATCCACTAATTTCAAAACATGATTACACAACATCTGACCCTAAAGCCAGTCTTCTAAAAAAAACGTGACACACTACAGACTTTTTGACAAACACAAACCTTGACTTTACAAGCCAAGTCTTCCAAACAAACCTGAAAACCTACATATTGCTTGAGGAACCAGATGCACTATTGGATGAGTTACAAGAGTTTGGAACCAATTGTTTGCTTCTTACCGAGCTGATTGTAACTATGATTTCACACTAGAAAACACTTCGAAATATATTCTTTTGAGCAAGTGTTTCTGTAACATTAATCTTAGAACTCTAATGCCTTAAGAACTTCTTGTTTTTCCTCTTCCAGCCTTGAGTATTTATTTATAGATAGACTAGGGTTTCTCCTTTGTCCTTGAAAGTCTGATCAGATTTTGCAAATAACAAATGTACTTCTTGTGGTATTTCTTCTCTTGTAAATAATTTTTGATATTATCTTCTTGTAAATAATTCATATCTTCTATAGATTATGATCAAATCTTCTTGTAAATAATTCACATCTTCTTTAGATAAATCTTGATCAAATTTCTTGTAGAAAATCCTGATTGAATCTGTTATAAATAATCCATATCTTTGTGTAGATAAATCTTGATCAAATCTTGTTTAATAATTCATATTGTCTTTTGATAAATCTTGATCAAATCTTCTTGTAATAATTAATATCTTTATGTGATTAAATCTTTATCAAATCTTGTGTGTAAAAGCAATCTGGCCATATCTTCTTTTTCAACTTTGGTCAAATATTTTCTTCAGTTAAAATTTGAATCAAATCTTAGTTTAGATTTGTATTCAAAAACATGAATCTTCTTTCTTAATCTTGCTGATTTGAGCTCGGAATGGATTTCGGGTTGTTCATGGATTTTCACAACAATATTTTATTCGGCTAAGTTTCTTTTTCATATTAATTCATTCAATTTCAGCCGTCGATTTCCATTAGAGCCATGATTTCTTGTTGGGAGTGAGATGTTGTTTTCTCTTGAATAATGATTGTTAGAGGTAGAGTTAATGAATAGAATTAGTTGCATTGGAAATCACCTTGTTGGAACTTCAGAGGTAGTGCAACATTAAGGCTGCATATCAGAGACAACATTGAAGTGTGGTTGCATCATTTTGATAAGCGGATTGTGTGCTTCAAATTTTATGGTTTGAACAATCTCTTCCAAGTTAATTATATCTTTATATAAACTCTTTAGAGCATGCTGAGTTTGTGCGCATCAGGGCATGTTGAGTTTGTACGCATCAGGCATGCAAGGGCTTTAAATCCAGGCTCAAATTTAAGTCTTCAAACTCAATTTCAAAGCCCATTCTTTAGAGGCAGTCTTCAACCAGTTATTAGACCTGTCTCAGACCCATACTTTAGACCTAAACACACAGAGGCAGTCTTCGTACGTTTTAGAGGCACGTTACTTTTAGAGGCAATGTTTAGAGGTAGACGTTTATACTTTGTGTTCCTCTAATGTCATCTTAAGCTTGGCACAACATCAATCAGCTATATAAGTTAGAATTATATTTTTCCTAATGAAGTCAAATCTATCTTCATATAATGGTTTGTGAATATCTTAGCGCATTGGTGTTTAGTGTCTACATACTGGATATTTAGTACTGCTTTTTTGAACAAAATCCCTAATGAAGTGATATTTGATTTCTATGTGTTTGGCTCTAGAATGTTGGATTGGGTTCTTGGTTAGGCTAATGGCAAAAGTGCTATCATAGAATATGGAAATGTTACTCTAAAGAGTTTTGTAATCTATAGTTGATGTTGGATCAATAGCAATTGAGAACTACAACCAATTGCTGAAATGTATTTAACCTCTACTATTGGCATCGCATGAGTAACTTTGTATCAACAACAGAAATCTTGTACACCCACCCACTAAATGTAATACCAGGTCTGGAGGTAGTAAGGTAGAGGAGTGATTGAATCATTCCTCTATATGTTTTCTGTCAACCTTCTAGTCTGATTCATCCTTCTTTTCAAGTGAGACAGATTCGTAGGAAATGAGATGATGAACATTGGTGTAGCCATAAGAGTTTTAATAAATACATTCCATTCTTACAACTTCTTGAAGAGAAGCTCTTTTATTTGTATATTTGGTTTGATTAATGTAATATTGCTTTATTTCGAATTTTCTAAAAAATGTGATATGTTCACTAAGAAGTTTACTTAAATTCTTCCATCAAATTATTTGAATTCAAGCTGCATTAACTTAGCAAATTCTTAGTAGCATAGTGCCATTAGTAGATCCACAAATAATGTCATCAACATAAATTTAAATGATATGAATTTTAAATCTCTTATTGATTTTCTAAAGAGGGTGTTTCTACTTGTCCTCTCTTCAAAATTGTTTTTAATCCACAAAAAGTTACTTAGTACTATCATACCATGCCCTATGCAATACAACACATTAGTGCAGCTTTTAGACCATTAAGTGAATTTCTTAAGTTTAATGTGTGGTTTAGAAATTCATACTTCAAAACTGGGGGTTGCTTAACATTGACTTCTTTAGTTATATACCCATTTAGAAATGCCTTTTTAACATCCAGTTGAATATAATGTAATGTTATTATATAGCAACAAAAGAGAGTAGGATACAAATAAACTTTTAACCTTGCAAACTAGAGCAAATATCTTAGTGTATGTATCCAATGCTTCTTAGCTGACTATAGCCTTTGAGCAACAAGTCTTGCCTTATTTCTGATCACTTCTCCTTTTTCTTTAGCTTGTTTATGAATAACCATCTTGGTTTCCAATAATGATTTTCTTTGGTTTAGGTACTAGATCCTAAACATAATTCTTTTTATATTCTTTTAACTCTTCTTGCACTTGCATTACAATGATCCATCCACCATATGCATGTGTTTCATCAATATATGTAGGTTCAATTGATGATGGTAGACCAAACAAAGTTCTGTCTTTTAGTGATGATTTGGTCTTCAAAGGATCATTTGCATTTCCAATTATTAGAATTTCAAGAAAGAATGACTTGTACTTCCATTCATATATCCATTTTGACTTTTCTTCACTAGTTATGACTTGGTTGTATTCATCCTCTAATGAGTTGTCATATTCTTCTGATTTACATGTATCCTCTAGTCTTCCAGGTTCTTTTGGTTTTTCTGCATCTTCTTCCTCTAATTCCAGTAAACCTACATTACAAATTCGGCTTTAACTTTTTAAGGTCAAGATATTTGTCATCAAATTAAACATGTATTGACTTTTCCAAAATCTAAGTTTCCCTATTAAATATTCTATAAGCTTTAGATCTTTCAAAGTATCAAATGAAGGTGCACTTATGTGGTCTGAAATCAAACTTATGTTACCCTTCAATAATTCATATGGTTTTTTATTCAATATTGACCTATTTAAGATTCTATTTTGAATATAGCATGTAGTGTTAATTGCCTCTGCCCGAAAATGTTTTGCAATATCCATCTCATTGAGCATGGTTCTAGCCATTTCCTAGCGGGATCTATTCTTTCTTTCTACAACATCAGTTTGTTGTGGTGTTCTAGGAGAAAATAAATTGTTGAGAGATTCCATATCTCATCACAAAAAACATTCAAAGAACTTGTTTTCAAATTTCTCTCATGGATTACTTCAAATTGTTACAATCTCACAACCTTTTTCATTCATACTTGTTTGCAAAATGAAAATAACACTTTGTGACATTGA
Source organism: Cicer echinospermum (assembly GCA_002896215.2). NCBI lineage: Eukaryota > Viridiplantae > Streptophyta > Magnoliopsida > Fabales > Fabaceae > Cicer > Cicer echinospermum. The sequence continues at coordinate 4,314 of PGTU02016021.1, read as the reverse complement.
ATATTTTATTTCTTAAGAATTTATGATAGTGAATAAGCTAGATTAATCTATTTTATATAGCTTTTATTGATAGATTAATTTGATGTTTTTATTTGATTTTAGTTCTATTTACTACCTTTTGCTTTGTTTGATTCAAGGAGAAGTGAAGGAATAAATGAAGACTTTTGGAGAAAAAAGAGCCTTGAGTTCCAAGTGGTGCATCATGATCAAGAAAATGAAATAAACTCGAGTTCCAGCAACATTACTGTTGGACCATAATAGAAATTTACACAATAATGATGAACGATAAAATAAAAAATAAAATAAGAATTTGCCAATCAAGCAGCAAGGATTACTGCCTTGTAGTATGACCATAATCTATTCATCTTCTACTGCTGCATCTATTATTTGCCTAGCAGTAATGACATATATGGCCAATAATCTGTTAATCTTCTACGACAGCATATATTTACTGTTTGGCAATAATGGCCATTTGGCCATAAATGCTCATTTTCTGCTGAACCGTTGTTTTCCTATGAAACTCTGATGGTTTCTTGTAATTAAAGCTCATGAAGGCACCTAAGACTATAAAAAGGACCAAAATACTCAGTTTTTAGGGACTCCTACACACAATCTCTTACTACTCATTCTTTGTTCTTTTTTTCTCTTAGAGATTTTCCTAGTTTCAATAATATCAAGTTTTCTATTTTTGTTTTGTTTTTTTATTCTGTATTTATATTTCCAATGTTATATTTAAGCTTTGATTGTACTATGATCATATGTGAAGTAAATCTTCTGTCTTGGGATTGTAGAATTTACAATGTTGGATCTTAACAATTTCTATTTCTTTTTGTCATGGGTGTTGGATCTTTTAAATCCAATCTCCAGTAGGAATCAATATTCATAACTTAGATATCAAAATAATATAAACGAAGGTAGATTTGAATATTTGACGCCTTAAGATTGGACAAGAAGAATCAAATCATGAAAATAGATTTTGGTTCTTTTTGAATCATGAAAAGCTATATTCTCCTTAAAGGAATTTTGCTAATACATCAATCAATGAAAATAAGTTGGTTATTAAGTTTAAAAATACACTTTTCTTCTTTGAAAGAAACATTAATTACAGATTACTTATCTATTTTTAGAGTTAACACTATAACTGTTTAAGCTAATCATCATATATAGTAGAAGACACTAGTACTGATATAAAGTCCTTGTGGGAATGATAATTTTTTTGCACGAGTAATACCCGTACCTTGCGATCTATCAAGTTTTCTGAGCCGTTGTCGGGGACTTTGTTTTTTTATATTAATTCTCTTTTCTATACTGATTAGAACTAAAAAAATTCATTTTTATGAGTTTATTTTTTATTATGATTTTTCTCTCTTTAAATGCAAAGAATCCTAATCTTGGGAATCTTGTCGAACCAATACTCGAGATAGAAGATTTTTCCATAGGAGAAAAAGAGAGAAAAACACTCTAAACAAGAAAAGATTGAAAAATGGCTGAAAATATAACCTTGAAAGAATATGCTCTCCCAATAGTATAGTACCCGCATTGAGTATGCGTGTCCAACAGTAGAGGCTAAGAATTGAATTAAAACGTTTGTTGCTATCTATGGTAACAACAAAACCAAGACTCAAGTACTCCAACGGATGATCCAAACCTCCATTTGTCTATATTTTTAGAGTATTGTGATAATTTGAAAATGAATGGAGTGACTAGTGACGCCATTAGACTAACACTTTTTCCTTTTTCATTAAGGGATAGAGCTAGATGTTAGCTACATTCATTTCCTTCTGAATCCATTACAACATGGGATTAGTTAAAACAAGCATTCATTGCTAGATATTTTCCACCAAGCAAAACTGCACAATTGAGAAATCAAATGACAAGTTTTTCTGAAAAGGAAAGAGAATCACTCTATGAAGCTTGGGAGCGTTTCAAAGAGATGTTGAGACTGGGCCCTCATCATGGGTTGGAGAGATGGTTAATTGTCCATACCTTCTACAATGGACTCTCATGCACTAAAAGAATGACGGTAGATGTTGATGCAAGAGGAGCATTGATGAACAAGAACATAGAAAAAGCCTATGCTCTATTTTAAGACATGGCACATAACCACTACCAATGATCAAGTGATCGATCTCCTCAGAAGAAATGAGGCAGGTATGAAGTTGATGCATTAGATCATATTGCTTCTAAGGTAGATGCATTGTTTCAAAAATTTAAAAAATTGAAATGTAAAGATGTCACACCTATGTTTCTCTTTGTGAAATTTGTTGTATTATTGGTCATGTGGCTGTTGAATGTCAAGTCAGAATGTCTGCTAATGGGGGGTGGATAATGTGCAACTTAATTATCTTAACAATCCACAAAAAGGGGACCCTTTTCAAATACTTATAATCAAGGGTGGAGGAATCATCCAAAATTTTCCTACAAAAATCCTCCCCTTAATCCCATCCCCCAACCAATGGTTAGACCTCTCGATTTCAAAGGACCAAGATCTTTCAACAGCCCCCAAATGTCTAGCTTAGAAAATTTGCTGGAAAATTTTGTGTTGACTCAAACCAAACAAAATGAGGAGTTTAAAAATCAAAACCAGTCAATGAATGAAGCACTTAGGCAGTTAGTATCTAAGGTGGATTCCATGGCCACACACAATAAAAATTTTTAAACACAAATCACCCAAGTTGCTTCATCCTCTAGATATCCCGGTGTATTCTCGGGCAGTTAGAACCCTATGAAGTTTATTGTGATGCATCTCACCAAGGGTTGGGGTGTGTCCTGATGCAACACAAGAAAGCTGTGGCTTATGCCTCGAGACAATTGAAGATTCATGAGAGGAACTATCCTACTCATGATTTGGAGCTTGCCGCGGTTGTTTTTGCATTAAAGATCTGGAGGCATTATTTATATGGGTGCACGTTCACCGTGTTCAGCGACCATAAAAGCTTGAAATATTTGTTTGATCAGAAGGAGTTGAACATGCGCCAGAGACGATGGATGGAGACTCTTAAGGACTTTGATTTCACACTGCAGTACCACCCTGGGAAGGCCAATGTAGTGGCTGATGCGTTGAGCAGAAGAAGTGTATCGGTGTCTTCACTGATTATGGCTAGACAACAAGAGTTGTGGGAAGCTTTTAGAGACTTGCACTTGAACGTAGAGTTTGCACCGGGAATTTTGAAATTCGGAATGATTAAGATCTCGAGTGGATTACTTGAAGACATTGCGAATTCTCAGGATGACGTCTTAATTCAAGAGAAGAGGAATCTAATAGTACAAGGGAAGACGACTGAGTTCAAGATTGGGGCAGATAATGTTTTGCGGTGTAATGGTAGGACTTGTGTACCAGCCATTACAGATATGCGGAAAACGATTTTAGAAGAGGCGCATAAGAGTAAGCTGAGTATTCACCCTGGAGCAACAAAGATGTATCAGGATTTGCGGCAGAATTATTGGTGGCCAGGAATGAAGAGACATGTGGCGGAATATGTATCCACTTGTCTAACTTGTCAGAAAGCGAAGGTGGAACATCAGCGACCCGCTGGAATGTTGCAACCTTTAGATATACCTGAATGGAAGTGGGACAGCATTTCCATGGATTTTATAACCGGATTACCAAAGACAAGGAGAAAGAATGATTCCATATGGGTGATAGTGGATCGACTAACTAAATCTGCTCACTTTTTGCCGGTAAGGACCACCTATAAGGTAGATCAGCTAACGGAGATCTACATTGCTGAAATTGTGAGGTTACACGGGGTACCATCGAGCATTGTGTCAGACCGTGACCCGAAGTTCACATCGCATTTTTGGGGAGCATTGCACGAAGCGTTGGGAACGAAGCTACGATTGAGTTCAGCTTACCATCCACAAACGGACGGACAGACTGAAAGGACGAATCAGTCCTTGGAAGATCTGTTGAGGGCGTGTGTTTTAGATGATAGAGGAAGTTGGGATGATGTACTTCCGTTGATTGAGTTCACTTACAACAATAGTTTCCACGCAAGTATTGGAATGGCACCATATGAAGCTTTATACGGGCGCAAGTGTCAGACGCCCTTGTGTTGGTATAAAGACGGTGATAATATGATTGTCGGACCAGAGATGGTGCAACAGACCACAGCTAAAGTAAGGAAGATCAAGGAGAAAATGAAGACTTCACAAGATCGCCAGAAGAGTTACGCGGACAAGCGTCGCAGACTTTTGGAATTCGAACAGGGTGACCATGTATTTCTGAGAGTCACACCTACTACTGGAGTAGGTAGAGCCTTGAAATCGAAGAAGTTGACTCCTAAATTCATTGGACCATATCAGATTTCTGCA